>JAFVLL020030432.1:0-22987 GCA_021397915.2 Tor tambroides | reverse complement strand
GGCATAATTTTTCATATCGGGCCGATGCCGATATTTACATTTAAAGCCATTATCGGCCGATTCCGATATCAGTCCGATAATATCGTGCATCCCTACTCTGTTCAATGAAGAATACTGAAAAAATGGCACAGTTTCTACAAAAATATAAGCAGCACTGATTTCTGCACTGATGATAATAAGAAATGTTTCTTGAGCAACAAATTAGCATATTAGAATGATTTCTGAAGGATCATGTGACACTGAATACTGGGGAAAAAAAAATGAAATATCAGATTTGCCATCACAGAAATCAATTACATTTTTAAATAAATTAAATTAGAAAACAGTTATTTTAAATTCTAATAATGCCAACCCCAAACTTTTACTTTTAAAGTTGTTTTTAAAGCTATGTCTGAATTGAAAGTTGCCTACATTGTTTTTGTGTATGACAGAACCGTCAACTGTTGAAGGATAGCTTCATGGTGGAGCTTGTGGAAGGAGCTCGGAAACTACGCCATGTTTTTCTCTTCACTGACCTCCTGCTCTGTGCCAAACTGAAGAAGCAGATTGGAGGGTAAGAAAAATCTCCTTGTTTTCTCTCTCCCATCTTCTCTTTTCATTTCTATCTTTACATAATTCTGTCTGCTCTGTCATCTCTCTCTCTTCCCATTTTTAAAAATGGACCACTTCAACTCTCATTTACCATAAAGGTATTGTTGAGTCAGATACGCTTGTATTATTTTCACAACCTGAGCCTAACATCCTGGCTCTTCAGACCTGTGTGCCCAGTCTGCACCAACATCAGTGCTCTATAATCAGATTTCAGGATGTATTTTTGCCAGGATATTAAATTATTTTCCCCATCACCCCATTTCCCCCTTGTGCTGTCTGTCTGCAGGAAAAGCCAGCAGTATGACTCCAAGTGGTACATTCCTCTCTCAGACCTCACCTTCCAAACGGCAGAAGAGTCTGAGCCCCTGCCAATCCCACAAGCCCCTGATGAAGAGCTGGATGCCATTAAGATCAAAATCTCCTCCCTGAGGAGTGAGATTCAGAGAGAGAGGGTACAGGATATTTTAGGCTTTTCACTTAAATTGTCATGCTGATGATATAATTTGTAATAATTTTTTATGAAATTAGAAAATTTTTGAAAAAAATGTGTTCTCAGACTTACATATACCACGAAATACCACTTTCTATTAATAATTTTATATTCATATATGTAAAAAAAAAGATTACGATTTCAAATGCAAACTGTTCTTTTAAACTTTATATTAATCAAAGACAAAACAACATTGATCATTTCAACATTGATAATAATAAGAAATCTTTATTAAACAAATCAGTGTATTAGAATGATTTCTGAAGGATCATGTGACACTGTGTAATGATGCTAAAAATTCAGCTTTGCCATCACAGGAATAAATTACATTTTTAAATATGTTGAAAAATATAATACATTGTTAAAACAGTTATTTTAAATTATAATATTTCACAATATTACTGTTTTTACAGTTTTTGATCAAATAAATTCAGCCTTGGTAAGGCTTAAGGCTTAAGATTACTTTTTGCTTCTTGCCTCAACAGAGGGCCAACAAAGGGTCAAAGGCCATAGAGAGGCTGAAAAAGAAGCTGTCGGAACAGGAATCGCTACTGCTGCTGAACTCTCCTAACATGCCCCTCAGAGTACACAACCGCAATGGAAAGGTAAGAGCCAGTGATTCACAGCCTTTCTGTCGTATCTGATTTTCATCCTCACACTCCTCTTCAACATTCCTGCTCATGCTCACAGTCCATGTCGCTTATGCATTTCAGAGCTACGTGTTTCTGATCTCATCGGACTACGAGCGTGCCGAGTGGAAGGAAGTGATCCGAGAGCAGCAAAAGAAATGTAAGTGGCATTGTCACCGAAATCAGCAGATCAGGTGATAGTTTTTTTGTTTTTTTTTCAACTGAATGCTTGCTCATTTTCCAGGCTTTAAGACCTTCAGCCTGACATCCATGGAGCTTCAGATGCTCACCAATTCATGTATCAAACTCCAGACGGTCCATCAGTTACCCCTCACTGTCAATAAAGAGGGTAAGAAAGTTGCATTAGTCTTAAAGATAATATGAAATCAAAACTGTTTATAATCTTATCAGATTTTCCTTGATTTCTTGTGCATGATTCTTCAGGTTAAATCAAAATAAAACAGATAATATTTATTATCTTAAAAAAACTTTTCTTTTCAATAATGTGTCTTATTCATATAAATCTAATTAAATTGCAGAGAAACATCCAAGAGAATATTATTTTTTATTTTTATTACAATATTATTTTATTAGGGTAACACCTATTGTATCCGTTGGTGTTCTTCTTCCTCCGTTTCTTCTGCTCGAAAGTCAATGGCAGCCCATAGAACCGCTTGCAGGAAAGTTGTAAAATTTGGCACACTGATAGAGGATAGTGTCAATACTAACCACAGCAAATTTGGAGTTTCTATCTCAAACTCTCTAGCGCCACCACTTGTCCAAATTTTCACTCATGTTTATGCTAATAACTTTTGAACCGTAAGGCAGAAAATGAAAATCCTTGGCTCATGCCGAGTCGAATGAAGTCCAAAATTTAAAAATCGTAAGGTTTAGTTTTTTCGCTATTTTTAATTGTTCGTAAAACCTACTTTTTCGAACTCGTCCTAGACGGTTTGTCCGATTTTCACCAAAATTGGCTCAGATCATCTTCAGACCATGCTGGCAAAAAGTTATGGAATTCAAGTCGATTAGTCCAACCGTTCTCGAATAACGCACAAACGAATTCGCTGAAATGCACACAAAAATGGATATGAGGCTATATCTCCGCAACGGTTTGGCGTATTGAGACCAAACTTGGTGTGTGTTATAACAAGCATTACCTGAGGCTACCTGCAGTGTCTCGGCGCTGTGCCACCTAGTGGTCAGTAGATATCAAAAATGGCTATTTTTGCTTATAACTTCTCAGTGGTTTGGTCAAAAATCACAAAACTGGTCTCTTTAGATTCGGTGCATCATGCTGAGTCGAACCATATCCAATTTTCCCATGTCAGCCATTTTGGGCGTCGGCCACTTTGAATTTTGTCGTAAAATGCTATATTTTACGAACGCATTGACATTGTTACAAAACTCTGTATGCTTCTTTGGCACCATGCCCTGATGGTAGTCAAAAGGTTTGGGGACAGCACCACCTTGAGGTCAAAAGTTATAATGAAATTTCTAAAAATGCTAATAACTTTTGCTTTCATTAGCCTATTGTAATCAAACTCATGTTGATAGATTCCTTTGTTCAAGATGAGTACATCGATACCAATTTTGCCATAATTGGCTGAACTTCCTGTCCGCCATTTTGATTCATGTTGAAAACCTACTTTTTCGAACTCCTCCTAGACCGTCAGTCCGATTTTCACCAAATTTGACTCAGATCATCTTCAGACCACGCTGGCAAAAAGTTATGGATTTCGTGTCGATAAACGAAACGGTTTTCGTTTAGCTCATCAATGAATTTGTTGGAAAGATGTCAAACTGCATCTGAGGCTGTATCTCTGCGAAACTTTGACATTCACACCAAACTTTGTATGTGACATTGTCACCTCACTCTGACCAAGCCATGTCATTTTGGTCACAGCGCCACCTATTGGTCAAGAGTAATAAACCATTCATTAATTATTAATAATGAAATTTCCTAAAATGCTAATAACTTTTGATTGCATTAGCCTATTGTAATGAAACTGGTCTCAAATTATTCCTTGGGTCATGCCAACAACATACATACAAATTATGCCATTGTGGGAGAAACTTCCTGTTCGCCTTTTTGATTTATGTTGAAAACCTACTTTTTTGAACTCCTCCTCAACCGTTGATCCAATTTTCACCAAAATCGAGTCAGATCATCTTCAGACTGTCCTGACTAAAAGTTATGGATTTCGTTTTGATTAACGTTTTCGTACAGCGCCACTACAAATTTTAGGCATGGTGCCAAAATGACTCTTGAGGCTGTATCTCTGCAAAGCTTTGATATAATGACACCAAACTTTGTGTGTGCCATTGCCACCTCACACAGAACACACCAAAGTGATTTGATTACAGCACCACCTATTGGTTAAAAGTGATAAGCCATTTAATCATATTACTAGTGGTTGTATTTATGATTTTTCAGCCATTTCAATTACAATCATCCTAAAATTGCTTTTATTACTCATTGTTGCATTTGGTCTGATGCTGCATGCCATGCTTAGCTCCTCATTTTGCCGCTGTAGTGCTTGGCCCCGTAATTGCTGCTTGCGGCTATATTTATTATTGCGATTCTGTTGTATTGTATTTTAATATTTATTTTTTTAAATTCTAGACATGTTTTGAACAATTTTCTCTACTTTTTTCCTCCTCCTTACAGAGGATGAATCTACTGGACTGTACGGATTCTTGAATGTAATTGTCCATTCTGCCTCTGGACTTAAACAGAGCTTAAGTATGTGTCTCTTTCCTTCTTCCTCTCTGTGCTCATCAAAGGTCATGTACACATTTGCTTAGCCTGTCCTAACACCCTGTAAAAAGCCAGTATCTTACAGATCCTCTTACCACTTCATCTCTTTAGATCTGTATTGCACATTAGAGGTGGACTCCTTCGGCATCTTTGTGAACAAAGCCAAAACAAGAGTGTACAGATACACCACAGAACCCAAGTGGAATGAGGTAATCCCACGTGCCCATTCCTATCTATACACCATCGATACTAAAAGACGTGCCTGCTGAAATGCTCTTGAGGCATTAAATCTTAATTAAGAGCAGCAGAAGCAAGGCCACGTGGAATATGAAGACCTCCTGGACAAATTATATTACATTTTAATTAAGAGCAATTACCATCCCCAAAAGTAAAGGGGAGGAAATGAGGCATGGCAGGTGCAAAGTCTTGTCAAAAGTACCCTGTTTTGGACTAGTAGGACTTGGCAGTCTCTGTGATTTATTATTATTAATAATGTTGTTGTTATTATTATTCTTTTTATTTATTTATTTACTGTAAATTATTTTCCCAAAAAGATGTTCTCAAGGTAGCTATGTATGTGTATTTGTTGTATATATTCTGGGTAATGTTGTTTCTTTTGTATTGTTTCTGCCTCAGGAGTTTGAGATCGAGTTGGAGGGCTCCCAGACATTACGTCTACTGTGTTACGAGAAGAGCTACAACAAAGCTAAGATGAACAAGGAGGATGGAGAAAGCACGGACAGAATTATGGGCAAAGGACAAATCGCGGTATGATCTGACAAATAAATTTGGTTGATAACAGTATCATTTTGGTATTACTATTACTATTCTGAAATAGCTTTTTTTATATTTTATTGTAATTTTAGTTTAGGTTTTATGAATTTTGTTATGTACTTTTGTCGCCTTTATTAATTTTCTTATATTTCTGTTTAGATTTATTTTAGTTTTAGTAGTTATAGTACTTCATCTTAAACTTCAATTTTAATAAAGGCAGTTTTTCATCTAGTATTTATATTTCATATACTAGTATTTATATCTTATTTCAGCCTTACTGCAATTAGCAGAAACAATTTTTAATAGTTTTAGTTTTAGTAAACAATAACAACACTGGTTGGTACCTTGTGGACTTGACTCTAAACTAGGCTATTTATACCAGACTTCCTAATGATTCACACAACCCACTTAATAGTCATTTTTACAAATCCCTACTGGTTAACAGGTTGTGAGCATAAATTTGCTCGGCTTTCATGTGAGCTATTGTGAGCTAAGTGTCATTCTCCATCTGGGGCCTCAGTGAGTCCGGTCAAAGGTATAGCTGCTCTTATGAGAGGCACGGTCCCAGATGGGGACTGGTCTTTATACTCCAGACATTTAATCTGCTTTTTAATAGGTAGGGTGTTATTCACTGTGCCCTGGCTTTTTAGGCATCAAATCATCCATAATTCATGTGTCCTGTCTGAAAATGTCACACTCAAAACAACTTCAGATCAGCTGACCTATAAGTCCCCTCCCCAGAGAGATTTGTGGGGTCATTCAAACAGCACAAAATTTTCTTGCCTTACAAATGGTTGCTTGTAAATTCTAGGTTTGGATGCTTTTGGTTTCAAAGCGTTGGTTGGTGTATGATGGGGGAAGGGAGAGGGATTAGGGGGCTGTGCTATGATCCCTCTGTAGTCCTGAAAGCAGACTTGTTTTAGACAAGGCCCCCACATCAGCCAGCTGTGACTTCGGGAAGCTCTGCCCTAGTCCCTAAGTCATAAAATGTGTTTTTGTTGGGATCGTCTTTCTTTTGTGTATTTAAGTAATGTGGTCTTTGTAAAATCAAATAAGTTTCTTCTTAAACATAATGATGATGTATTGCTTTGCTGTTTGGTTTTTAGTTCTCCTTATACCCAAGTGTACTTTCCAGTGGTCTGCCAACAAATATACAAATAAAGCAGGACTGCTCAATAGATTCGTGCCATTGGTAATATAATAGGTAGATTTAAAGGCATAATATGAAAGTGTTATTTGTTTTGTTTTGTTTTGTTGTTGTTGTTTTTTTTTTTTCAATTTTATTTTCAGTTGTTTTCAAATAAGTTTATAATTAGTTTTAGTTTTCATTTTAAAACTGCTATTTTGAATTCATTAGTAAATTTAGTTTTATATTTTCATTTAGAATTTTAGGGCTCGTTATGAGTTAAATAATATTGTTTAAATGCGTTAAACGCTGTTACATTTCTTACAAGCATTGGCATCTAGTATATCACTACATAGTGCCATTTTTCATGTTTAATGTTTATAATTTATAAAATTCAGGGTCTAAAATTAATCTTTTTTTTAAATCATGAAAAATTATTGATTAATGATTTAATTTATTTATTTTTAAATTATGTTTTAGCTATTTCAGTTAGCTATTTCTTTCTTTTTTTGTAAATTTTTATAAATGATAGCATGGCAGCAGAATGAACCTTTAAGAAATGCTCTGGTTGGTGCACTGGACATTAGTGGCTGTAGATCGGTGTTTGGGTGGGGCAGGGCAGCTTACTCAGACTGAGGTAAGTCAAGGGATCATCTATTACGAGCTGGAGGTGCGGAAAGAGAAAGTTATGCAGATTTACAAAAGGAAACAGTGTCAAGACTGTAAAGAAGGAAATAAGTGCAAAATAGATACTTTTGTGAACAGCAATGAATTTTGGGACTCTTTGGGAATCTGGATGAATCATCAATGTCAGCATTTGCAGTGCACAGAGTAATTGGATCTCTGTAGCTTGCACCGGACCAAGGATTTATTATTGTTGAAAGACCTACTTAAACACTTCGTCTGATACTGAAGACCCTCTGAATTATTTGAATGGAAGACCTCTGGAGCAGCCATGGATCTTTTTAGAACATTATTTAACCTACAAGACCCATATCACACCACATCCACAAAGGATTTCCAGCTGAAGATCTCTGCTCAGGTTGTATATAGGAAGGAGATGAGTGCAGATGAGGTGGTAGGACTGGATGAGGAGGGCAGGATCTGCTCTCCACCTGTCGAGGACTGTGATGTGGGGATGATGAAGGCTGTGACAGTAGACATTTCCACTCAAACTGCCCCGGCAGGCAAAGGAACAAGGTTATGGGGCCGTGTACAAAATGTCTTGCACAGAAGAAAGGTAAAGTGAGGGTGTTTATGTTGAAAGTAAACAGAATTCAATCAATTATCAGTTTAACAGTTGTGTATGGGTAACTGGTTAAGTAGTGACAGCAGTGTCTTGCAGTGTGACGTGCAATTTCTCTTTATTTATATATACTGTATTTATGTATAAAATGTATATATTATAACTATTATTTATAATGCTTGCCACTCATGTGAATATTCTACTTCACGTCGAGATGTTGCATATAAAAATATATGGTAATAGTAATAAAGGTAATTAATAGAGCATTTGTGTGTGGGTGGGGGTTTTCCTGTCAGTGGAGCTCTAATGACCTAAGCTGGCATTGGTTTGTGGCCAAAGCCCCAGTTCTCACTCTTTCTCTCTCCCTGCCCTGTTGACAGACAGGTTGTAATGACTGAGATGATAAGATTAGATAGCAGAGCAGGATCAGGCCTTACACAAGACCATATGGAGATTAGGCCAGGATGAGGGAAAGGAACACGCTGAACTTGGCCCACTCCAGATGGCTGCACGTTTTCTTAGAGGGGTCAGAGAAATTGGCTGGTGATGTGCAAAACTGCTGTATAAGGAAAAGCGGCAGTATGAAAAATGATCACATCACTTCAAGCCCTTCGTAACATCTGTGGTGTTTATAACGGATGTGTAGCCAATCCAAAAGCCCTCTAGATCTCAGCAAAGACAAATGTTCTGTCTGTGTTGGAAATCCCATTGTATTTTATGGTTCATTTTTGTTTTTTATCCAGTTGGATCCTCAGATGCTCCAGGGTAAAGATTGGCAGAGAACAGTCATCCCTATGAATGGGGTAAGTGTATTCACATCTGCTCCTCTTCTGTAATCCAACCATCCAACACTCTAATTGCTAATTGTACACCTTTTTCTGAAGATTGAGGTGAAGATATCCATGAAGTTCACCAGCCGGGAGTTCAGCCTGAAGAGAATATCCTCACGGAAGCCCATGGGTGTGTTTGGAGTAAATATCTCCACAGTGACAAAGTGAGTCAGCACACATTTTATATGACGATAGATGTACACTAGATAATTATTTGGTCTTTTTAATGAAAATGTTGACACTTTAAGTTGGCATGCTTTTTCAGACATTCATTGTGTCAAAGAAAATTAGAATAGACAGTATAGAAAATTATAGGCTTCATAGAATTCTGCCCTTTCTGTGCAGTGTTTGTGGTCGGATTTGATTGACAGTAATGAGGATTGCCTGTAATGAGCTTCCTAATGGGTTTAAGGGCAGAACCAATTAATGCTATAAAGACAATACCAGTACAGATGCTCAGACCCTAACATGTGCATCAAAGGTGTCTACATTAGCAGCACCTACCGCTGATTAATGGAAATGTAAAGGCATTATTCTGCTTAATCTGAACACAGACTGTCAATTTCGAAAAGCACATAGAACCAACTTGTCTGAAGCTGCATGATAGCTTTATTTGAGAAACAGATAGAGTTAAACAAATTTAAGCCATACTTTTCAAATCTTAGTTGCATATACACTATTGTTAATTTTTTTTCAATAAATTAAGACTTTTAAGAAAGATGCATTAAATTAATAAAAAATGACAGCAAAGAGATTTATATTAGAAAAGTTTTCTGTTTCAAATTGAACTTTGTATTCATCAAGGAATCCTAAAAAATGTATCTTGGTTTCCACAAAAATATTAAGCAGCACAACTGTGTTCAACATTGATAAATATAAGAAATGTTTCTTGAGCACCAAATCAGCATATTAGAATGATTTCTGAAGGATCATGTAACATTGAAGGCTAGATTAATGGCTGCTGAAAATGCAGTTTTGCCATCACAGGAATAAATAACATTTTAAAATATATTGAGATAAAAAAAACAATTATTTTATATTGTAATAATATTTTACCATATTACTGCTTTTATTGTATTTTTCATCAAATAAATGCAGCCTTGCTGAGCATAGTGGTAATGTTATGTATTTAACGGTAACATCTAATATTTTTAATGTATGCGAACACAGATAGTAATGGTAGCTTTAAGATCAAAATTATATGCTTAAAATGACAAATTTTACATTTTTTGTTTGTATATCCTATTTTTACTGAATCTAAGTTTAAAAATTTGTAGTCCTTGTTTCTGTCCCATCATCATTAAATGGCTGTTGTGATTATTAGTATTATTTCTTTTCTCAGACGGGAACGCTCTAAAGTGCCCTACATAGTAAGACAGTGTCTAGAGGAGATCGAGAGAAGAGGAATGGAGGAAGTGGGCATCTACCGTGTCTCAGGAGTGGCCACTGACATCCAGGCACTCAAGACTGCCTTTGACACCAGTGAGTGTCCATCAAACCTGTGTTTTTTTACAGAGAGTAATGACAGACACATCCAGTCAGCCAGTTTAGTTGCTGATCTCTCTCTTGTCTCTCTCTGTAACAGATAATAAAGACGTGTCAGTAATGATGAGTGAGATGGATGTGAATGCCATTGCCGGAACACTCAAGCTGTACTTCAGGGAGCTTCCCGAGCCCCTGTTCACCGACGAGCTCTACCCTAACTTTGCAGGAGGCATTGGTGCGTCAGTTGTTTCTACTCAGAAAACACATTGCAAGTATTGAGCAGGCTTGGCTTTCTGAAGGTATAACTATGTTGATTATGTCCTCAGCTCTTTCAGACAGCGTAGCTAAGGAGAGCTGTATGCTGAACCTCCTGCTGTCTCTACCAGAGCCCAACCTGGTCACCTTCCTCTTCCTTCTGGATCACCTCAAGAGGTAGACAAGATGCTGATGACTTTGACAATGTTCTAAGAGGCTTAACAACAAGAAAGACATATTTCTGGATCAAAATCCATTGTTTCTGGAATATTCATATGAAGAAATCATAGCTGTATGATTTTAGGGAGGGGTTAGAGATAGAGTTTGGGTTAAGGCTTTGATTGGCTAATAGAAACGTTCTTAAAACATGGTCTGATTTTATGGTGCTTCACTGAGTGCTGCTGGCATCATGATCAAAAAGTTTACAGACTATATTATAAGAAAATCTAGCTTGCATTAAGAAATATTAAGCCTAATAAAAACATTTCCCCTTGATTACTCATTACCATTATGCAAAAACAAAAAAATCTCTTTTCTGTATAACATCCTGTCTGGGCACATTGGTTTATTTGTTTTTATTTGGTAACACTTTAGTACAGGGACCCAATTCTCACTTATCTAGTTGCTATTAGCGTGCCTATTATTAACATATTGGCTGTTTATTAGTACTGATAAAGCACATATTCTGCATGACCGTATTCTTCATCCCTAATCCTACCCAATACCTAAACTTAACAACTATCTTACTAACTATTAATAAGCAGCAAATTAGGAGTTTGAGTAAAAAGTCGTAGTTAATGGTTTGTTAATAACGAGAATTGGACCTTAAAATAAAGTGTGAACTTTTTATTATTATTTTTTTTAATTCACTACAACAAGCACCACTGTATAACTGTATAAATACTTTTTTAAAATAATATAGTGATATTTTATTGTTATTATTATTTGAATGTTAAAGTGCCCCTATTATGGGTTATGAAAGGTTCATATTTTGGTTTTGGGAGTTCCCAACAACAGGTTGGCATGCATGCAAGGTCAAAAAACACTTTCATTTTCTTATAATATGCATTTATGTTTTACCTTATTTGCTCAACGACTCCCAAACGATTCGTTCGACGATTCGTTTTTTCCAAACATCTCCTTTGTGTGAATCTAATCTGCGGTGATTGGTCGATTTCATTTAAAGCAGTGTTTGTGAGCATTTACCGCTCCAAAAGCGGCACCTAGTGGCAAAGAATGAATTTGCATTTTCATTCAGACTAACGCAAAAATCAAGTTTTCCCAGGTCATCGCGTGCAACAATTGGGCGGGCAATATGCTAATATTTCATTTTGACTTCAACATGAAACGGCTTGGGATTCATTTTAAAAACGACTCGTTTCAATGATTCAGAGTCGACTCTTTCTTTTGAGAGACAATAACTTTATACATGGTGCACTTTCAGATTTAAAACTTTGCAGGATGTTTTCATTCACTTAGAGCTGTGTTACTCACTGCATGAAAGGTAATTTTCAAAAATCCATAATAGGGGCACTTTAATTTTTTTAATGTAATTACTTGTAACTATTTAAATTTCGTAATAGCAGACTGGATGCATTCATATAACTTAAAATCTCTCTTTCCTGTCTTTCTGCTCTTTCTCTTTTTGTTTCCAGGGTTGCAGAAAAGGAGAGTGTAAACAAGATGTCTCTTCACAATCTGGCCACCGTGTTTGGCCCGACCCTGCTACGACCTGCTGAGAAGGACAGCAAAATCCCCACTAACCCCACGCAGCCTATCACGATGGGGGACAGCTGGTCACTGGAAGTCATGTCACAGGTACAAGATAAATCCGCAATTAATTGACTATTTACAATTTAAGGACTGTGGACATGATATCAGGCACCATTGAAAATCATTTAAATGTGTCTGTGTTTGTAAAAACAATGGAAAACACATTTACAGTAATGCACTAATGTTTTATCCATTACACGTCTCCTGATAGGTGTGTAATTCTGTCTTCTTTGGTTCTGTAGGTGCAAGTTTTGCTGTATTTCCTTCAGCTGGAGACCATCCCGACGCCAGACAGTAAGCGACAGAGTATCCTGTTTTCCACAGAGGTCTAAAGGAATCCTTATTCCCATTGTAAGTCTCAAACCAGTGGGAGAGGGATCAAGCGAGCATGTCCACCCACTGGGTATAACGGACACTGGAATGCACAAGAGCAACTCCTCCTGGTTAAAAGCAGGAGTGCTTCGCCTTTCGCGCATTTTCTAGCTGTCGCCACTAGGGGGCGCCACAGCCCTTTTGAACGTTAAAGAACTGGACTTGCTCGGAGCACATCTTGAATATTACTGAACCCTCCGCCTGTGTTCCTCTGAACATCAGTGTCCGTTCAGCACCTTCGCTCTTCATTTTGTGACTCAGATCCCTGAGCATGCTCTTGCGTCCTGTACGTGAGTCTCTAGTGGTCATTCATGTCAGCTGGTGACAGTGAATTCTGTCTCTTCTGGCTTTTTTGTGTTTGTCCTCATTTCGCCTGTCCCCACTGGTCACTGATGCTCTTTCTGTGCTGCTACAATTCAGTATCCAGCTCCAAACCGTTCCAGATTTTGGATCCTTTTATACGATAGATAATTACATGGCAGTTCAACGTAGTTCTTATTGCAGACTCTTAAGTAAAATGGATAGCTTCTGTTATTGTATGTCAAGCATTACAAGACTTAATTTAATAGGATTTCTGTGTAGAAGATGGTGTTTGGTTCAGTTACTGTCAGTGTTGATGTGATTCTAAGTTAAGATAACATCGAGAAACAAACATAAAAATGAGAAAAAATCTCACTGTTAAATAATTTTCCTCTTTTTATGGCCCATACCTCTCTATCAAGCAATATTTACGCATTCATAAGTGTGTTTAAAAACATATGATACATGTTTCATTATACTTTCGTAGAAGTACATTACCAAAAGGGTCAATCTATTTTTCTTTACTTTTTTTATGTAATACATATAGAAGAATTATTATTTATTTGGGGACAGCTATCAACATCAGTGTCTTTTCAAAGTACGTCTACGTTTATCGCTGACTTATCCGTGTTATGAAGTACTGTAGATTCCTTACATATCCTCTTCATTTTCCTGTCTTTTTGAATCCGTGAAAATACTCAGAGGATTGCACACACACAACATTAGCGTTTCCCCTGCCGTATATCTAGTGTTGAGAGATGACCAAACCGTGAGGTTTTTAACTCTACCCTGTCGTTCACATTCGCTCTCTCTCTAGCTTCACAGCACACTGTGGTTTATGTCTCGCTGAGAACCATACAGCAGTGCCTCTCTGTCTCATCGTAAGACATTAAAGTTAAAAAACAACAACGCTGTATATAGCACAATCTGTTATCCTTGAATCCTGTCAGATGGTTTAACGAAGGAAGGGTTAATAATGGATGCAGTATAGGAACAGTACAGGTATTCTGTCTTTATAGCAATTCTGTTAATTATATCAGTAAAAATGAATGCTCTTAAGTTTATTGTTTCAGTTAAAGGTGCTTTAGTTACTTTATTTAACATGCAGGCATGTTTTTGATTTTAAATTGTTTTTTTAAAAATGTTTTTTAAGTTTGATAAGTGTTGTGTTGTAACGTTAAACCAAATTCTGGCTACTGTAGAAGGGTTTTTGAAGACTTTATCATGCATACAAAAAGGGGTGCAGCAACTGAAAAGGAATTTCTGTTAATCCACCATCTGAAGTCTTTTTTTTTTCGTTAACGTGTGGAGTAAAGGTGCATCTGAGACTTTTCGTCTTGTCTGTCCTCTTTCTTGATTGTTGGTACTAAATGTACATTTCCTGTATCTTGCACCTGTCCGAACTGAATTCAGCATCACTCACATGTGGGTTTCTTCTAGAGATATGCCCGCTTTTCTTTTTGTAATATGAAACTCTTGACATAAATCAAACTGTGATCTATTGCTATCAAAAGGCATTAGGTGATTCAAAGCATTCCCGTTGTGTTAATTGCTTATTTAATGTGCTTTTTTAGATTGTTGAATGTTACTGGGTTAGGAATATTGGACATATGCTCCGGTTCAATGGGAGTGATACAGCGCATGATGTTTGAGAAGCGATTTCTTTGCACTGCACATAGTTTAAAGACTAATGTGATGAAATTTCTTATAAACGTAATGAGATTGTATCACACACAGTGAGAAATGTCTGCAAACAAATTCATGAAAACTTGCATTGACATTATAACCAGATTTATTTGTATCCACAAAGTAGAACCGTTTTGAAATGATTGGTCATGAAAGCACTGCAAGTGTCCGTCTGTGTCATCCATTGTAATGTTATGATGATTTATGTTGAAACCTTGCCTTTAAACACATGAAGACATGCTGGACAGCCACTGGGACAGGCTGTGGATGCTCTCCCCTTTTCCTCTTAAGGTTTTTGTCACTATTTATTCTTGCTAATATCTTAATGTTCTGGTTATAGGACTGTACAAATAGATAATGAATTCTGCAGACTGAAACGTTTGGAAGGCATTTGCGGCCTATGTTTATACACAAATGTTGAATAAAACCTCCTGTATATGAATACCTGCTGTTTCTTGGTGTTTTTTCTAAAACTTTTGAGATTGTATTAGACAGTGAGAAAAGTATTTTACATATTCTGTATACTACAGTAGTTTGATTTAATATTTTTGTTAATTTACTTCGTGCATGTTTTGAAACGCATTTGACTGTACTGTATCTATATGTCCACATGGGGGCAGCACGGCCTTGCTCCATTGTTGTTCGTTTATTTTATTTTTTAATGTGTCATATATTATAATTTATTTATCGTTTTTGGTGGAAGACAGCGCTTAATATGTGACTGAAATACCTGGCTTGAGAAATAACAATCGACCAGCAGCGGACGAGGGGCAGAGAGGTAATCTGGATATTGTTCATTCTGCTCATTTGACGTACTTCTTTTTGCATACAATATAGAGAAACACGTACGTTTCGACAACAATGCCGTCAGTTTGGCACATTCTCTCTCTACCTTTTCTCCCGCTTCTTCCTCTTTTTCGTATTTAGCCTTTATTGTATATTTCTCGTGATATTTACCTCAATGACGTTTTAAAAAAGTCTGTATAACGTCGTTTACATGGTAGATGTTGTCTAATATACTGTAGCACTGTTCAGTGTAGGTTAAGTGAAAAACGCTTTTGCAGATCACATGACCATTCAAAAATAACACTCTAAAGTTAAAGGTTATTTGAATTATTTTCCCAATTGTATAGTCAATTTCCCATTTCTGTAACTCTTTACAGTTTCTATTTTTCACAGAGAGCATTTTTTCCTATTTAAAAGTATTCATCAATATGTCATGACATAAGGAAAGACGGCAGCTTCCTTTGAGAGCAGTGTAGTAGATTTATTTTTGGTGCATTATGTCTAGTCCTTTGCTTTTGCAGAGGCCACAGAGTCTGATAAGAAGCTCTGTTTCCTGTTCATAATATGAGACTCTGAGCTTTGAGGAACAGGAGGGATGGATTGAGTTAAAATACAGACTGACATTCTGTCATAGAGCTGTTATGGGAGAGAGTGTGAAGGAGAGTGTCATGTTGTCTGTTTGTCTCTGATTACTCATGTCCACAGTTCTATCTCTCTCCTCCGGCTGTTGCTCCTCCCTCAGCAGGCCATGAAAGCTCTGACCGTTACAGTGTGGATGGGGTCAGATAAGACTTCCCCACTCCCGTCACAGCCCTGCCTGCTTCGAGAGGCCTGCTCCCTTCAGATTTCACCAGCTCTTGTTCTGTTCCTTCTATCCCACTTCATTTCCATGTCTCCTCTTTTTTCATTTGCTCTTTTTAAATGTGTTGTTTTTGTTTTCTTGTTCTGCAGTCTCATCTCACATGGTGTCTGAGTCAGTTTTGCTCTTGGCTGGTCACCAAACTTAGTTCAAACCCACCCACCCTTCATGTCTGGTATCTGTCAATCACTCAGTATCATTAGTTTGCCATTACTGCATGTGACCTGATGCACGTTTCCTGCGTCCACATTAAGACAAATCTACTCCCTTTAATCTTGTGAGGGAACTATTGTATTGAGGCATGTGTTTTAACCTGAGTTAAAAAAAAAAAAAAAAAAAAAATTCAGATTTGAATGTGCAAATGTACTGATTTATGGGTCAGTGTTGTGAAGCTTGTTTTCTTCATATTATCTGTTAGTTTATTCAGTTCATTTATACAAGGATTTGAATGTATTTTTAAATACTTTTAAATTTGTTTTTAAAGATTAATTAGTATTATTCCATTGTATTCTTTATTTTAATTATATTTAATACTGTATTGTAATTATATTAATATTTTATTATATTCAGGTTGTGGTATGACTCCCCAAAAAGTAATATATCTAAATTATACATATATTTATGAATATATTTATTTTGTTATGTTGCTGCCTTTTGTTAAACTACTTTAAATTACTTTTTTCCCCACATCAATCTACACTCCATACACAAGAAAGTAGAAATTTATCTCAGGAGCATTCACATCGCTTGTAGATGTTACTACGCTTTAAGTGAAATTAACCTGTGTCAAATTCAACTGAATGGGTATGATTTGGAAAGGCACACATGTCTTAATAAAAGGAGAAAAACCCAGCCCTGAAGTCAAAAAAACTGCCTGTAGTGCTCAGAAACAGGATTGCATCAAGCCACACATCTGGGGAAAAGTTAAGAAAAAATTCTGCTGCATTTAAGGTTTACAGAAGCATGTAGTCTCCGTTACCCTTAATGGAATAAGTTTGAAACAAACAGGACTCTTCCTAGAACTTAGCATCTGATGGAGAAGGGCTTTGGTTAGAGTGGTGACCAAGAAGCTGATGGTCACTCTAGTTGAGCTCAATGATCGTATGTGGAGATAGGAGAAACATACAGAAGGACAAACATCACTGCAACACTCCACCAATCTGGGCTTTATGGCGGTGTGGCAAGACTCAATCCTCTCATCAGTGAAGACACGTGAAAACATACAAGTAATTTGCAAAAAAAAAAAAAACACCTAAAGGACCCTCAGACTGTGAGAAACAAGATTATCTGGTTCACCTTCCAACATGACAATGACCCTAAGCACACAGCAAGAGTGGCTTATAGACAACTCTGTGAATGTCCTTGAGTGTCCCAGCCACAGCCTGGGCTTGATCCCAATCAAATATTTCTGGAGAAACCTGAAAATGTGCGTCTGCCCCCATCCAACCTGACAGAGCTTGAGATGTGAAGAGGTGAGGAGAAGAATGGCAGATAATTGCCAAATGCTGATGAGCAAAGCTTGTTGCATCATACCCAAAAAGACTTGAGGCTGTAAAAGTGTTTCAGCTAAGTACTGAGTTAAGGGTATGAATACTTATGCAACGTACTTGTTTCAGTTTTTTGAAATTATTTTTAATACATTTACAAAGTTGTGACAATTCTGTTTTTGCTTTGTCATTATGGTGTATGGAGTGTAGATTGATGTGGAAAAATATTAATTCAAAGCAGTTTAACATAAGGCAGCAACATAAAACGTGAAGGGTATGAACGCTTTTTATAGGCACTGTGTGTGTGTGTGTGTGTGTGTGTGTGTATGTGTGTGTATATATATATATATATATATATATTAAGATTTAAATGATTAAGATTTAATAGTTTATTAAAACATAATAAATGACATATCAATGTGTAAGAAAAAATATTACAGTAATTTACAGTAAATACTATAGTGTTTTTTAACCATACTATAGTAAAGTACTTGAATTAATTTGTTGTGGTAATTCTATAGTTGCTGTGGTAATATAACAACTATAGTAATATAAACAAATTACTTTACCCAATACTGTACTAAGTTTTCTACAACTATAGGGTATATTATACTACAATACACTACAGTTTACTGTAGTAAAAACTAAAGTATACTACAGTATTTATTGTAGTTTATCAGTTCACTATAGTTAATACTACAGTATGCTGTAGCATTCATTAACAAAGTGCTGTAAATACTATAATATATACAGTATAATACACTTTAGTATGGTTCAAAAACACTATAGTATTTACTATAAATTACTATAGTATTTTTTCATGTCATGAACTGCCTTTGTTTTTTATTTTGTACTGTTCTCTGGGGTCCACTTATAATGTTATCAAGATTTTTGCATCAAAAAACATCATAATTTAGACGTAATAAGCTATTTTCTTTCCTATTTTTAACCCCCCTCATCAGAACGCTCCATTTGAATATGAGTGACGGATTGTAGACTGTAGTAAATGCCCACTGATTGGCTAACAGTTGTGTATGCTTGACAGCCTACATCCTTCACAGATGGACGCTGCTGTGATTTAGGTCAGAAATGCATAAATAACTCAATACATATCAAATGATCTGTAAGAAGAGACAATGCAATAGTGACCAGGTAATGAAAACTCACTTGTATTACTCACTTGTGTTGCGACATTACTTTCGGATCCAATGTAGTCGGCACATCATCCCCTTTCAGATTCAATATTTTTGAAAATCCTATGTTGAATTTTGCTGTTTGTAAATGAATCCGTGGTAAAATGAAGTGAACAAAGGACCAAGTTCTAAAAAATTGCTAGTCAATCATTGGAATCCTCCTCACACAATGGACAGACGAACCTGGACTGTGTATTTGTTGGACATTATCTCGATGGAACTCTCAACTTCTCGTATACATGGATCTAATGTGAAAACTGTAAATTTATGGCATTCAGCTTTTAATGTTGTGTCATCTTTTCTAAAATCTTTGTAAAAATTATTTTATTGTTATTTATTTATCTATTAATATAAATTATTTATTTATTTATTTTATTTTATTTTATTTTATTTTATTTTATTTTTTTTTTTTTTTAAGTCTACCAGGGGGTGGGATGGGTTGGGGTGGGTTCTAAATTTGCACAACTGCTTTTTGTTTTATACTACTGTTCCCAAAAGAAAATTCAATAAACAGTTGTTAACAAAAAACAAAAGGACCAAGTTCTTGATGCGGTCTGGATCTTCATTAGTGATGGGAAGTTTTACTGACTCTGAACTTTGAATCTCATTCAACAAAATGAACGAATTTTTTTCAAGTCATTTCGTTCATTTCAGCAGAATATAATTAAAATGTTACATAGCCAAGTTCCACAACACATACGCGATGTTACGAATAAGGCTGTTAATGCAATAAAACTAATGCAACCAAGGCCAAATTATGAGAAACGGAGATTAATTCATTGTTTCAGGTTATGCAGTCTGTTAGTTTCCCTCACCTCTCACCTCAGATCTCGTTTGTTCTTTTGTCACGTCACATCCCCATAAACTGAAGCTATGTAGTCCCGGAAACAGTATTGATTAGTTCATCTCTCGAGTCTTCGGGTTTGAGTTGTTCGTTCACAGCCCCATAGGCTATAACGCTATTCAGCCCTGAAACGAATTGATTAGTTCATCTCTCGAGTCCTCAGGTTCGAGTCGTTCGTTCTTTTGGCACGTGCCCGGCTCCCAGCTCAGTATCACAACAAATACAAACATTACATATTATTAACTGTATGCTGTTATTGTAGGTATCTTTGCTTTATCAGAGTGATCTTTCCTCATCATACGGATAAAGTTTAAAGCCTCTTTAATACCACATTCAATGTTAACCATCATATTCACAAATGTATAAATTGTAAGAAATAAAAAAAGCTACAATTTGAGACCAGAAACGCATCACATAACTGTAAACGTGTTTGTAAGGAAGGTTGGGAATTATTAAATAATTTCTATATCCAATACTGCGGTCATGTCACGTGACAAAAGAACGAACGACTCAGACCCGAAGACTCGAGAAGTGAACTAATCATTTCTCCTTCCGGCACAGACTGCATCTATGGGGCTGTCACAGGATGAATGAATGATTCGAACCCGAACCCAAAGGCTCGAGAGGTGAACTAATTTCTGTTTCCTGTAAAAAACCATTAGGATGTTGCGCATGCGCGGTCAACGCGAAATGAACGAATCCCTCGCTGAGACGACTCGTCGTTCTCGAGTCATATTAAAGATTAGTTCAAATTGAACGAATTGTTCATGAAGGACACATCACTAATCTTCATTAAAAATAAAGTTCATTCACTCTTTCCTAAGGTTGGGATCAGAAGGAAGGAAACGCAAATACTGTTTTTCCACAACTTGGCACTGCACAGCATCTTGTTGTCTTCAGAGCCATCTTTATCGTTTGGTTTCTGCGTAGACCTGGGCGTTTGCCTTTCTCGTAAACACTACATGCGCGAATCGGTGGGCGGGGCTAAAAGGCAGGAGTGTAGAAGCAGGCCCTTGATCATCTTCTGCGGAGGCGGTGCTTAGCCACACTATTACATCACAGAGTGGTACATTCCACAAGCTGTCATTTTGTCTTCAATATAAGCTGTTTTTAGACTGAAACTTACAGGATGTTTTTATAGTACAATGACCTCTTATATGTCAAAAGATCAATGGAATTTTGGTTTCTCAGTTCATGACCCCTTTAAAACTTTTAGTTTCATTTTTTGAGTCATTAAACCGAAACTTCTTGGAAATGGTACTAATAAAAATTCAGAACCACATCAAACCAACATAAACATTTTCTATTCTTTTTTTATTAGATCAGTTAGATCACTCTTATTCCTAATTTTTTTTTTTTTTAAACAGCACTGTTCCCTCAAAGACCAAACTAACATCGGGACACTCTTTCAATAAAAGCATTCTTTTGGTTTCCATATATCTTTAGTTTCTTAGCGCTACGGGCACATGCATAATCCTCTGAGTGGATTTAAATAATGATTGCCCCTTATCTGGTGTCCCACTCTAGTCAGTGTGGTTCGGGCCTTGCTGTGTCATCGCTCTGCTCTTGGTGTGACATGCCAGCTGTCTATTTGCGTCTTCTCCTCATCTCCAAACCCATAAAACTCACTGACAGGCCCTTTGTTTGAGACATGCCAGTTGCACTTTTAAATATGAGGTCTCGTAAGAAATAAACAGCTCATGTTTTTGTGCATGACTCCATATGCAAGCAAAAAAATATCACTTGTAAATATACTCTTACGTTCAAACACATGATTTCAATATACTGTAGAGAGACTTAAAATAAATATTATTTTATGCTTCTGTAACAAGTTGAGAGACTCAACCAAACATGTTTTAAAGTAAACACGTTTTGATTTCTGTTTGTTTTATGTTTTATTCTTTTACAGTCTTCAAAATCTTTTGTAGTGCTGTTTAGAAACTTTTCTTGCTGGCATTTCTAAAAATACACACGAAAAAAGCAGCATAAATGTTCATTTGAAAAATAACAACCAATGTTTTTCTAAAGCGGTCATTTCTTCATGCTCTGCTGCACAATCAGCCAGTTTAATAGAAAACTGAAATCTTTATTTTCTAATGTGATCATTTTCATTTTTGATAGTCCTTTCTGTGATAAGGTCTGCTTTTGCTCACACAGTCGCCTGCTACTTTGCCTCAGGCAAGCGCAGTCAGAGTGTTTTGCATATCTGCTCATTTGTTAAGCAAATCTCTCTCCTTCTATCATTTTTCTTTATCCCTCCCTGTTTTCTCCCTTTCACTCTACCTATCTGCTTTTGTAATGTTGAAAGATGTTCTGACCGCTTGTAATTTTTTTTTTTACATATATATGATATATCTGTTTGTGTGGTATTGGTGTCATGTTGTGCTGATGCATGGTTCAGTGGATGTGTTATCTTTGTTTATATGTGTGATGTACACTAAAGGTCAAATTTCTCTTTTTGCCTGCAGGCTTTAACAGCTTTTGGCAGTGGACCCACTTAAGGGTTTTTTTATGATGATGGCCTGTCCAAAATATCTGAAAGCACATCTCTTTATTGTTCCTCACCATTAATTCTGAATCAACTGTTTTGACAAATACAAAGCAGCTGCCAAAGCTGATTCCGTTTAACATATGGTGTGTATGATACGTTGGAATATATTAAAAGATTGAAATCAAACTTCAGACATGGTTAACGGAATTTGTTTCTCATGATCTTAAAATGGTTTTTAAGATCATGAGAAACATTCATTTAACCATGTCTGAAGTTTGATTATGAAGATTAGTGCGTAAGGGCATGAAATCAGTTTTGTAGGCAGATGTATTTTGTGCTTATGTATGAATTTCTTCACAAAATACAAAATTAAAAAAAATAGTTTTTGAAATGTATAAGCTGGTTAGTGAAAGAAATGAAGTCAACAAATTTTTAGCAGGAGCGCCTTCAAAATGGATAGTTCTGGTCCTGACTTCTGATTGGTCAATAGCTGTCACGCGAAACGGAATAGCACTTTCACGGCCATGTTACATTTTTTTTTTTTTTTTTTTAATCTGAGTTGCGACTGTAAGTTTGCTGCCTGTATCTTAATCTTATTTGATCAAATCAAAATACAGTGTATCGCAAAATAATATCAAGAAACCTAGTGAGTTATCCTAGCGGGTAAAACGGGGTAAAAACAAACATACTGCGTGAATAGTGTATTCCGATTCATGAACACATGTAGTGAATCGATCAAAATGACTCACAAAAGAATCTTTCGTTGAATGAGTAAACTCACTGAGAGCGGTTAGTGAATCAACATCTGATTGACTCGCTTACTGAACTGCTAGATGAGTGATATCCATCTTTAAATCTTTTTTTTTTTTTTTCAACGGCTCTGCTTCAAACTAAGCGTAACTACGTAAGTCACATCATTGTACGGAAGCGTATTGCATTCACTTGAGGAAAAAATATCTGCTCTGTTTTTCTGAATTAACGACTTAATTATCTCAGAATTACGAGATAA
>JAFVLL020030431.1:0-12897 GCA_021397915.2 Tor tambroides | reverse complement strand
CCAAAAGTTAAAAATATATTTTGCTTAAATAATGGTCTTTAAAAGGCTTCATTTTAAGACCCCAATTCTTGTTACAGAATTACAGAATAACTGAATTCTCATTATTTAAATACAAAAAAGTGCATTGTAAAACATTGATACACTATGCAAGTATTTGTTGTAGAATGTTGATTTCAATAAAACAAATCATAGTTGTATCATAGACAGAAATTAGATTCTAACAAGAAACAATAAAAATTCCAAAAACAAATTCAAAATAAAATTCATTACAGCAATTCAAATTGAGGGAAAATTATTTTTTTCTTTTGAGTGAAAAATGACCCAGACATGTAAATCAGGTTCTTTCTGTCTAAGTAATGTTACTAAAGATGTCTCCTTTCAGCAACTGAATAAATCACTGTGAATAAATTTGCTTAAGAATAAATTAGACCCCAATCAGAAAAATTATATTCACAAATTTGAGTCTGATAACAGTGTCATAAGGCAAAACAAGTTAAACTTCAACTCAATCACTCAACACACAAATAATCAAAAACTACATATTCATTTTGATTCACTGGGGGCTGGTAAAGTCTAACTACTGGTGCTAGATTTATAATTCTAGGTCTCGCAGCATTCCTGTAAACATCTTTCTTAAAAACCGCTTCCAAGTAATGTTCTGTTAATAATGGGGCTCCTGACGTGACTTCCGTTACCTCCGTGGAGAATTTACTGAGCTGTCAGTGTTGACTGGCACAGGGCTGAGCGAGTCATTTGGATTCCAGTGAAACAAGATGTGTATTGTTCCATGTTCCCTGTCGGAGACACTACAGAATTCCTCCACCCCTCACCCAAACTCCATCTCCCTCACACGGCCTATCAAATCGCCGTCTGACACTTAAAACAAACAAGTTGTCTGACCGCCAGAAGCAAGGGCATAAGCACCGTACCACACACACCGCTCTGACTGCTGAAAACTAAACTGTGTTTGAGCGATTCTCCTGAAAACCAGGTCAAGTCGTATTTCACTACGAAATTAAAATTTAAAAAGGAAATAATATTTAGCATTAAGTCCACTTCAGGACAATATTTTTGACAATTAAGCAAATTTTCACACAAAACTGTCATTATCATAATGCTTCCAAACACTTTTTTTTTTAACTCATTATTACTGATGCAGATTCTTATTACTGTACTATAGTCATTTTTTAATTACTTGTGCTTTAATGTAACGAAAATCTTCAAATCTTAGTCTTAAAATATCTCTATTATTTTATTAATTTGCTTGTGCATAACTATTTAAAAATCTAAAAATTATTATTATATTAAAAAAAAAAAAAATTATAACAATTATTAATTACTTTGAGCAAGTTGTTGGCAAGTAGCACTTCTGCCGACCCGAATTCAAGTCCCGACTCGTCGTCCTTTCCTATCTATCCTTGCACTCAAAATACAGGCAGATAGATAGATAGATAGATAGATAGATAGATAGATAGATAGATAGATAGATAGATGGATAGATGGATTTAATGATGATTTGACACTTTTACAGTTTTTAAACTAATAAATTACAGGGAAAATACTTAAGAAGTGTGTGAATCAAAATTGCTGAAAGGCACTCAAAGAACAAGCAGGGCCCTAATCCTTGTAGCCAGCGCACCTAGAGAGTTACCCAGAGTCACTTTCAAATGTTTGTTATGCAGTGTCAGTACTCTGTATTAAGTCACTATGCACATGCATTCATTTTTCATGCAATCTTCATTCATGGTCAGTTTGGGCATCCTAATGAATCAGCCAAGTCACACTTCCTTCCAAATGGATCCAGCTAACTCTAAAGTTAGCCAGCTAGAGGGACCAGGGCCCAGGTCTACAAGCCATGGGAGTGTTTGAAAGTACACAATGCGCTGGTAAGCAGAGACCTACAGCATCGTATACCTTCACCTGGCGATTCATGGAGACTAGAGACATCATAAAAAGACGCTCTTTGGATATTCTGAATCTCTATGGTCGAGAGACAGAGAAAGGGGGCAAAGGGAGGGATAAACAAGAAAATAAGCAAAATAAAAAAGTAGTAGTAGAACACAGCTAGCACATAAAAGACATAAATGGTAGTAAACACACTGGTTAGTGCTGTGCAACACAAGTGAGAATAAGCAAAAGTCTCTCATTTTTTTGGATAAGAGTACTTTTAACATTTTAAGATCCTGCTGATCAATCTTAGCACACACTTTATTTTGTATTTATTTTTGAGTAATTATTTTGCCACAGTATTAATAATTTTACAAAAATATTTAGAGTTATTTTTGCTAGGAAATGCAGTGAAAAATGCTGTCAGACATAAATAAGACATAAAATATATGACACGTCCCACTCTGTATTTTTGCATTACTTCATATTTCCTCACTGCTTTAATCTGTAAGTAATGTAAAGCAGCCCTGCTTACAACTACAGTGCAAATATATCTATTGTGGTATCAACAGTATTGCAAAATGTCTTGTTGGACACATTTTTATCCGCACACACCGCCCAGCCCTAAGTTTGACTCTTTGTAACTGAATTAATAGTTCCCCCCACTACGTCAAAATATTTGCGTCAAGCCACCGAAATGCATGACGAGCTCTTTTTACAAGACGTGAAACTGAAGATTGAAAACAACAGTCTCTTTCTTCACAGAGTGGGAGGGTAGCACCATAAAAACGACCCGTTTAACGTTTCATGTGTCAGGGAATCTGGAAGGCACTCGAGAAGAAAACAGCTTACCATCCTTCCACAGTTCAGCCACAAACTTATCCGTGGACTGGTGCAGGAGTGTGGCAACATTGTCATTTAGAGGGTCCATGTTTTTCATCAACCACTCATCTGCCTTATAGTCCACCTGTAAAATGAGAGAAATAAACAGTACGTTAACAACCTCAAGATGGGAGGAATGGAATTAATCCAGGACTGGTTCAATCTGGATCATTTAATTTAGGAGGTACTGCAGTTCATCGGTCGTTGGCTGTTTGCATAGTGTTATGTAACTACTGAAAGTGATAAAGTATAAATCAATGCACTATTTTTCTTTTCTTAAACAACAGGAAACAAAGCAAACTCTAATTTTCTGGCTTTTAACCCAAGCATAGCTCAAAGGGAGAGAAATATCAAAAGTTCCTCATTTCATGCAGTGTCAAGTTTCTGTTGCAAACAGCTCACTGATCTGAAACAGATGTGGCCCATGGTTAGCACATACCACAGCTGGATGCTGCTACCCTTGAAAGACAGCAACGCAACATTTCACTGCAAGCCAGTATGACCTGACTACATCCGATTACATAAGGTTACGATGCATTCCTTGTTTCTTTTAAACACTAACAACAGGCCTTCATTATAAAAACCATCACAGGACTGGAGTACAAGATGTGAATCCAACAGCTAAGTGTAGTTTCATTAATACGAATGCAGACGTACCCTGCCAGCATAGTGAATGATGCAGAAATCGGCTTTGTCCTTCAGCTGCCTTGGTTTCTGGAACTTGGCATGAGTGCCTTGCTCTTGCACCAGTTTGTCCACAAAGGTTTTATCAGTGGCTTTTGGAAACCAGCACTCCTCATCCAACAGAGCCAGCACACCGGGAGGATTTGCCTGGAAATGGCACCATAAGACTGATCAAAACAACTTACAGAAAAGCCAACAGAAAGTACTAAAAGCATTCACAATAACTTCAAGTCACTTGAAATTCTGCAAATGCTTGGGGTAGAAAATATTTCTGGCAACCCAGAACAAAAATTCAAGAGCAAAAACAACTGTAGTTGAGGTGAGAGCTCACCGGTCTCTCAATAAGGTCAATGCAGGGCTGCAGGTCGAGGCCGAAGTCGATGAAGCTCCATTCGATGCCTTCACGCTGGTACTCCTCCTGCTCCAGGATGAACATGGTGTGGTTGAACAGCTGCTGAAGCTTCTCGTTGGTGTAGTTGATGCAGAGCTGCTCAAATGAGTTCAGCTACAGAGAGATGGAGAGAGCAATAAAATATGATCAAACTGCCTTTGTCCATAACAGTTTTAGTCCCAGAACATGCATAACAGATTCTTTAAACAACATCAGCATCTTCAAAATCAATATCACTTAACTAAATACTGCAGCTATGAGTGGGTATCCAATTACACTATTTACTGTAAACCTTGTAGTTTCATCCTAACTATACCATAATTATATTACTCAATTTAGCAGATGCATCTCATCCAAAGCAAGACAGCAAGGACATCCTCCAGCACAACCTGAAGGAAGAAACCTTCTTTAGGGCTCAATGACTATTTTTCTCAAATTTAATTTTTTTTCCATTAATTTTTCTGGACTCTGTTTCAATGGTATAATTACATTTTAGTAACCACAAAAACATGCCTGAAATTCCTTTTTCTTTCTTTAGATTCCGATTTAATGGTTTAATTAAATTTTATTAATCAGCATGTCTAACCAATTGATTTAATAAAACTTTAACATGTAATAATTGTAATAAATAATAATTTTAAATAAATGTAATAATTTATTACAATACATTTTTTTTACAGTAATAAGTGTGGGTGGAGGAAAAAAATCAATTCACATATGAATCACGATTCAGTCTTCTAGCAATTCACATTGATTCATAAATTTCAAAAAACGATTTTCTAATTAATAAAATAATAATAATAACAACAATAATAACAACAACAACAACAACAACAAGAGGATGGAGTAGGAAAAACAAATACATCCTGCCCCATTTTCAGCGAGCGCAAGTCTTTGGAAAAATTATATTATTATATATTATATTAATGATTGATCTTCTGTTATTATGGGAAGCAGAGATGTGCCAAAGACTCCAGAATGTGCCCAAATAGTGAATCCGTATTCAGAAAGGCACAGAAAACGAACAACTCTATCTACAGAGCCACTAAAGGGACATGGTTAGCCGCTTGCTAGTGGTAGCCTGTTACATTACAGTACATAGAATAGGGCCTACTGGTGCGTTTGATGTCCAGTGTGCACCAAAAATGTGATAAAAAATTTTTTTTTTAAAAATTGTGATTAAAAATCGGAAAATCATGAATTGATTTTTCCCCAAGAATCGATTTGAATCAAATCGTGAGGTACCGAAAGATTCCCACCCCTAGTAATAAGGTCTATAAAATATTTTAAAATCCTGTGTTTCATTTTTCTGGATAAATTATTTAATACAAATATAATTACTAAAAACGCTGGTAATCAAAGAAACATTAATTTAATTAACCTTTTAAAATGTACAAATTCCTTTTATTTTTGGCAAACAAAGTGAGCCCAACAGAGGTTTACTAAAACATGAAAGAAAAATTGTAATACTTAATAAAATCGGTGAAACCTAATTTTATATTACTACTTTGAGAAGGACATTCTGTGGCACAATAGTAATATACTTAGGTCACAAACCTGTTAAACCAAAAACTCAATTTCTTCAACAGAAATTCCTCCGTTTTTGTATAATCATTGTTTTTAACCAGTGATGAAACCCACTAATACTATGGTATCTGATATGCTTAAAATCTATGTTAAACTATACGCAAATAAAAAAAATTGCAGTATTTTCAAGTTCTTGTATTGCCTGCATCTTTAGAAATCTCATATCACATGACCTGTGATTTGTTGCAGTATAGTGACTAATATCTATGATTTAGTACAAGAGACAGCTGAGCACTAAATCCAAGGAAGCTGCACCTGGAATATCTCAAAGCCAGCAATGTCCAGGATGCCAATGAAGGAAGCTCCCTGGCGCTTGGTCCTGTCCAGAGCTTTATTAATGCGGTGAACAAGCCAGCGGAACAACCTTTCGTATGTGGCCTTGGCCAGGGCTTCCACTGCAAAGTCGGCCTGGTCAGAGGAACAGAGAGACAGGATCAGGCAAAGGGAAAAGGTGACACAAACCTCACATATACAAAAATATGCATCATAACACGTGATCAAACTATTCTTACACAGATACAAAGGTAGGGTTACGTATTGAGAACCGGTTCCATTTTAGAACCATTTCCACATTTTCAAGAAATCTTGGAATTGGTAGGACACATGCTGCTTTTTTTTTTTTTTTTTTTTGTTATTATTGGAATCGATGAGCAGAATCAGAATTGCTAAAATTCAAATACCCAACCCTAAAAATGGTAAGGAAAACCTGAAATGACCCTCTAGTGGAATTATTTTCCAAACAGGTTTCCCAAACATTACCCTATCTGCAGAATTTGAGCAGTTATGATAACATTTTAATGACAGGAGACTAGCAGCCTATTGTTGTAAATGGACACAGAGGTGAAAAGGAAATGAGACAAGAACAAAAGTACAGCAATGGTCTACAATCAGGCCTGACAGGATTCAAGAGATAAAACACTAATGAAAACATTGCTTCATAGCTGAGAGGGCGGGTGATTTGACAGAAATACAGTGGAGAACTGAACAGCTCATTACCTGTTCTTTAGTTTGGGCTTTTTGTACATAGTCTCTGCCCACTTTGATTCTTGGAGACAGGATGGCACGTGTGAACTCCATGACATTCATGCCAAGCAGGTGGCAAAGCTTTTGAGCAGCTGAAAAACAGAAAAAAATAAATAAATAAAAAAAAATAAAAAAAAAAAAAACACACACACCTGTTCACAAAATGGTCCTCTAATACAAGCTGACCAAAAATGGTCACATACTTTTCGATTAATAGGATTTTAGAAGTATCCCTTATGCACTTAAATGGTGGTGAGAGAAGTTATTATGGGACATTTTTGCTCATGAATAGAAGAGGTATTTCAAATAAGTCAGGTCATTATTGCAATTTACTGACTTCTAAACTCCTACAGCCCATTTAGCAGCCAAACAAACCCCAAGAGTTCCCCCTCAGGACCACCAGCACAACCATAACTTTCCAGCTTCAAGTCATGAATGACTTGGTGGCTTGAACAGATGATAGTTTCAATATCTTACCATGAACGGTGATGATAAAAACGAATGAATCAAAATGCCAGTGGAGTAAGCTTGCTGGAATGCATCATGATGGTAAAACGGTCACTTTTGGGGCTCTTACGTAAACACGTTTGATTTAACACAACTTAGCACAACTATTCCGGTATTTTCTTTTAATATGAAATGTATCCAAAAACCATTCAAACTGTCATCATCGGAGCCCAAGAGAAGTCCAACAGGTAATTTGTCAAAACAGAGCAGTGGAGAACTGCACAAAAACATCTGGTGCAGAGGTTAGATTGGAGGGTAGTCTGGATACCGAACACACTTTAATGCTAATGCACTGCCAAAAGATTTACGGAGTCATTTAAGTAATTCACATAATACATTAGATTTCCATTACTGAATAAAAAAAGAAATGTTTTCTCTGTGCTAAAATAAGGCATTATGCATTTCTGAAACTTTAAAACAGATGAGTACCTGTATTTTCTGGCATAGAGGCCTGGTCGGTGTTTCTTTCCTTCTTGAACACAATGTTGCCAAACTGCAGGACTGCTGATACCACCTTGAGCATTGCTGCAGTGACAAAGAAAAAAAAAAAAAAAGAACAGGACCGTCAACAGTATGTGGGTAGTTGACACAAAATTTTGGAAGATCGATGTCCTGCAGTCTGGCACTGCTTATACTCCATTTAAAACTATTTTAACCAGCATTTGAGCCCTTGTATATTTCTTAGGGAAGTCAAACAAGATTTTTTCAATGGATGATGAAACTGACAGGCAGATTTATGCAGGAGTTTTATTCCCTCAAAACAAACATTTCTGAATTGCTTCAAATTACACAATAAATGCTAATTTAATTCAACAATAAAATAACTTAAAATAAAATAATACCCATCCTTTATGGACATAATCATACATACAATTCTGCTGACTTGCAATGCTCTTCTGGTTTTTGCAACATTTCGAATAAGGTAAAATAAAGGTGCCTATTTATACTACAGATATCGATATTTTACACGTGGCACTGATGCATCATATCGCCAGACATCGTATCGATGTATCGATCCATATCGATGAATCGTTACACCCCTATTTTCAAGTATCACAGAACAGAATGAAACAGTTAAATTGTGTACTAAATTGTCAGTGATAAAACAAAATTAATTAAACCACGTTAACTACATGCATTACAATAATAATAGGGCTGTCAGTTATCAACTCATTAATGGAGAGACTACTGTAATCTCACTGACCATTTTGAATGCAACAGTGATGGTGAGCAATATTTTTTTACGATGATTTACTAGTATGCCTGTATAAAACTGCAGTAAATATACAAAGTAGTTAAAGGTGTGTTTGTTTCATGTATGCTTACATAAGATTTCCTCATGGGAGAAGCTCATAATATGCATGGCTTCCATGGTCTCTTGGAAATTGTCCTTGTCCTGTTGGCCAGGAATGGGAATGTTACCATTGGAGAGGAAGCGGTAGTTATTGAAGCCCTCCAGGAGTAGATCAGCTGCCAGAGGAACAAGAGCATTAATACATCTGTAATCTTCTCTAGACAAGAGACTGCACCATACTCTCCATAATCAGTCAGATTACTTCACATGTTGAGAATATACAAAGACTGCTTTATTACATTCATGTTGACCTTGCACTTAGAATGAGGTCTCCTAATCTCATTGCTTAAAAAAAAAAAAAAAATTATATATTATATATTATATATATATATATATATATATATATATACACACACACACACACACACACACATATAATCATGTAAAAAGAAATACTCACATCTTAGATGTTCTCCAGCACCAGCCAACAGCTGGTAGAAGACATGGAAGGTGCGTTCATCTTTGGCTTGGCGAATGGCCCTGGACTTTTCAAGAAGATCTTAAGACTGAGTTAAGGGCAAGCAAAATCCATTTTACAGCTTATTTTTCAGTCTATGTCAAATCACAGCTGTACATCTTTTTGTAGCACTTCATTTAAATGTAATAAAACTAATATACAAACATTATAATTTGCTTGATTTGATTTTTATTTGTAAAATACTAAATAATACCTTTAATAATACCTTTACTTCTGCTGAAAAATAAAAACACACACAGAAAGTCTCCCATTTCAGCCATTTGATCTTACAGCTGTTTGCAGCATTGCTCAAATGTAATGGAATGATTATCAGATCAGGATACAGGTTTCAATGTTGGCCCCCACAATGTAACCGGTAACATCAAAGTTGATGCGGATGAACTTGCCCTGTGGAAAGACAAATATTTAAGATGTGTATTTTTTTTTCATGATGTGCTTATACTGGTCATGCTTTACAAACCATACCATTGTGTCATAGCTATCATTATATATGGACCTAATCAACATTTCTAAGAATCCCTTTGAACAGACGATAGTCTCTACCATTTGGACAGATTGGTCTCTACCATTTGGACAGGCTTTTGCATGCATGATGTATGTACGCAGCACGTTGTAACAGCTCTACTTAAAAAGAATCTGTACTCAAAGCATGCGTAAAAGGCTAACAGACACGCTTATTTGAAGCAAATGCCCCCAAAATAATTACCTAAAGGAAGGCCTAAAGAATCAAATTCCTCTGTGGCTTTTGATTTGTTTGTATCTTTAAAAGCTTTCTGCTGATTTTAACACGTCAGTGAAAACTCAATCAGCTGGCGAGAGAAGCCAATGCAAAAAAGACGCCTAGATCTTTTAGATCGCTGAATGTGGATTTTGGTGAGTGTGTACCTAAATTGCCCTTTCCAGATGCTACATTGCAGAATCAAAAAAAAAATTTAATAAATGTCATTGTTGCGTAATAAATAAACAGAATAACTGTTACTGCCAAAATGTAACAAGAATTTAATAAAACATTGTGGCAAGTTTAAAGAGTCATGAAACACTAAACTATATTTTCTGAGATTTTAACAGAGGTGCTTATGTTGCACATCACAGAAGACAATATTAGCATCCTTTATATTTAATTGCAGGGGAAAAAATGGTTAATTTATTCGATTTTTTGCACTATTTTTGTATTCCATTTTTTTTCTACAGCATGTGTTGATTGCCTATGACAGACGCTTCAAGCTCTGAAATCATGTACAGTAAGTGAGAGAAGCATTCACAGATCGAAAGTGTTTGTTTTGTCATGCGTGCTTTGTAAGAGTCTCAGCATAGTATAAATCCTCTTCTATAGTCCTTGAGTCTCCAACACACGATCCACACCATGAGCGTTAAATAAGAGCTCTCACAGGATGCATGTATTTATTTAATGTACAGTGAGCTTACAAAACCATTTATAATATGTGTTCACTATTGTTCCACGTAATATTGAATTGCAGCTTGCATTTGTGGGAAGCGTTGATTTTGTCTGTCCACGCCCACTTTCGCAGCATTTTTCCAAACTGTGGTGAGAACTAACCGGTGCTGAAACAGGGTTTCAAGACCCTTTAAAGTAATGTTACAGCAGGAAAAACAAAGGTGGAATTATCAAATCAGACTTAATAGACCAACTTACAAATCGTGAAGAGTTGTCATTTTTCACTGTCTTGGCATTCCCAAAGGATTCCAGAATAGGGTTTGCCTGCAGGAGTTGACGCTCTAACTCTCCCTGTAATGCAAAAGTCACTGGTTAGAAATATTAATTATAAAAATATATGATTAAATGAAGTCTCATACAGACACAAAATGACCTTTAAAGTTTAAAGGTAGTGTATAAAAGCATGTAAAAGCGATAAATAAAAGCAATAAAATAATGTTTGTGAAACCATGAAAAGAAACCCAGTGAAAATGTTCAATTTAGCACAAATAAAAAAAAGAGTGAAAGCAGAGAGAAACATTTCAATTTTACAAACATTTGAGTATATATTACCTTAAAACAGTATACTGCAGATCACCTTGGGTTAGTCTGTATCATTAGTAAGGTCTTTATTAACATCCCATTTTTAACACACTCCAAACTCAAATGTTCCATATCATCTTGATCACAAATCCCATTTATTTACAGCATTCTTCACAGTATTTTGTTGAGATGGTATGACTAACAATGATCAGCTTGCTTCCATAGCAATGCCATTTCTCTTCATCTGACCCTCAAACCAGAAGCAGATCATCTGGATAGAGTAAAAATACACTACCCTACAAACCTAATTAAAGCCTGGGTAGCCATGAGAGGCTTTTTGTGCAAAGTCTCACTGGCTGCCTGAAATACAGGCATCGGGGGGTTGGAGAGGAAACTCCTCAAATTAGCAACAACAGACGCCCAAAGCCCCACTGTGCCACATCACAGAGTTAGTCTGCATCACAGCTCCCCCAGCAACAAATCTGGGACATCCACCCCCTTACATCCTCTAGTCACCCTCAGTGTTGTCCACGTCCACCTGACAGGAAGTTTAGACAGGTGTCCCATTGTTCTTGCTGTTGTCATGAGACAGGAACACATCACGACGTAAGAGAGAATGACCACAGTGAATTTACACTCTGTTCCCATTACGTAACCCAAAATAGTGGATACAGTCCAGGGGGTTTTAACATTTTCATGCTTATGGAAATGTAATATTATAAAAAGCCTATAAATAGACTGCAAGATGTTTAAGTGTTGAACAGTTGCTGAATGGTTTAAACATATCTGGGTGTATCTGAGAGACAGACAAAAATCAGTAACTAAAGCCAGAACAATGAAGTTTTAAAAAGCATTAGTAATGAAGCTTTATAAGAAAAATAACAGACTTCGCTCTCATCTAAAAAGGAGATAAATTAACCATTGAAGTGATATGACAAAATTGCATTAGCAATGGTAATTTCCAGCAAATGAAAGTCTGATAAGATTAAGTCAAAAAGGCACTTTCATCATTATAGAAAGTATGCCAAGAACTACTGGCATTTGAGCTGCTCTTTGTAGCAGAGCCCTTTGTAAATGGACATTCCAGAACTTTCCAACTGCATGGATGGAGCAGAGTAACATGTGATCTGACAAACGGGAATCCAGGACTTGCGACCACTGCGCCATCATGCAGTATTTTTAAATGCAACACAGTGTAAAGACATGTGAATTACTTGACATCACCTCCAAGAGTATAGTCAATTGGATCCACAGAGAACAGAAAAAAATAATTAAGAAACAGATGTTATACGGCAGAATGAGAAGTTGTTAGTAAAAACAAATACATAAAAGATGAGGGTAAAATGAACAAAAATGACAGTTTCCTATGCCCAAATAAGTAGCGTGAGATAAGAAAGAAAATGGGGAAAAAAACAAGGGACTACAAGCTACTCACATAAAACAGGATTCCGTTCTGTAATCAGATCATTATCATGGAAACAGAGGTGTTAATGTCACAGAGGGAAATACACAAACACTCGACAGACAAAACACACACAAGCAAGGGGTAATTTAAAAGCTGAACAAAATGTGTTGTGAATATATGTGAAGGATACATTCTCAGTTTGTGAGTGAGGCTTTTGTTGGTTTAGAATGTTGCTGGTCTAAACAACAGAACTGACCTTTATGTGTGGTGTTAAAAACACTTCTCTTTTTAGTTTTTTTTTTCTTTAACATCTCTTAGACATCAGCTCAGTATGTTCAATATGAAAATGACATTAAAATGTCATATCATGCAAATATATCACTACACCCCCAGCTATCCTGGCAAGTTAACTAGGGTAATCTCTAAAATATTTTATCCAGCACTAAAGAAGGTGAAAATAACCCTACACATTTTGAAGGACAGAGTGCACACATTCAAAACCATTTAGCAAACGTGACAAAATATGTACAAATAATTCAAAAATAAACCATCCAAACCCCTTAAAGCAATGTGTTTACTTCCATCAAAAATATCCCAAAGTGCTGAAAATTTCCCCTTGGATTGGCTACATTCCATTGGTGTTTATACAGCAGGTTAGTTTTGCATGCACAAGCAGAGCAGGTATAAAAAGCTTAAAGGGAACTTGCCTGGAGTTTGACTG
>JAFVLL020030429.1:0-33652 GCA_021397915.2 Tor tambroides | reverse complement strand
GGCTGGCAAAATCACTCTGGACCCCTCACATCCAGCACACTCCCTCTTTGAAATGTTGCCATCTGGTCGACGCTACAGAGCTCTGAGCACCAGAATGGCCAGGCACAGGAACAGTTTCTTCCCTCAGGCAATCCGTCTCATGAACATTTGAACACTTAACAATAAACATGGAACACACAACACTATCATACATTTACTTATTTAACACACATACTTATTACATTTCAAACTGCACCTAACATACCTGTACATACTAAATTGTCTATTTTTTATATTGTGTTTGTGCTATTTTGCACATTGTCCATTTTGTATATTTGTATATTTTTTTTATTATCTGTGTCTTGTCCTGTCACTGTCATTCTGACGCACTGTGGAGCTTCTGTCACCAAAACAAATTCCTCGTATGTGCAAACATACCTGGCAATAAAGCTAATTCTTATTCTGATTCTGATTCTGATTTAGTTGGCATCTTCAGATGGCACAGCGGATTGTGTTTACCGACAGTGGTTTCTGGAAGTATTCCTGGGCCCATTCAGTAATGTCAATGACAGAATAATGCCAATGAGTGATGCAGTGTCATCTGAGGGCCCGAAGACCACAGGCATCCAACAAAGGTCTTCAGCCTTGTCGCTTACGCCTAGAGATTTCTCCAGTTTCTCTGAATCTTTTGATGATGTTATGCACTGTAGATGATGAGATCTGCAAAGCCTTTGCAATTCGACATTGAGGAACATTGTTTTTAAAGTATTCCACAATCTTTTTACACACTCTTTCACAGATTGGAGAGCCTGCTTCTGGGAGACTCGACCTGTAGCAGGCATCAAATTTGAAATGATCTCATTTATTGGATAAAAGTGTAATATTTCTCCATTTAAACATTTGTTATGTTTTCTATGTTCTATTGTGAATAAAATATTGGCTCATGTGATTTGAAAGTCTTTCAGTTTTCATTTTATTCAAATTTAAAAAATGTACCAACATTTCTGGAATTCAGGTTGTATATAAATAGATAGATAGATAGATAGATAGATAGATAGATAGATAGATATAGATATTCACACACTTTTCAATATATGAAAAGCATGAATTTCTTATGTATTATGTACTGTATGTGTACACACACACACATTTTTCAATATACGAAGTGTCAATTTCTTTTGTATTATTCAGTATTATTCAATATACATACACACATATACATATATATATATATATACATATACACACACACACACACTTAAAAATAAAGGTGTTTAAAAGGTTCTTCACAGCGATGCCATAGAAGAACCATTGTGTGAAACAGAAAGGTTCTTTAGATGTTAAAGGTTCTTTATGGAACCATTTAAACAAAAAGGTTCTTCTATGGCATCGTGAAGCACCTTTATTTTTAAGAGTGTACATACTGTACATACATACACATATATTAACAATTCTGTATATTTTCAAAATACAGTAAATAACACTTCTAATATATAAGTATATTTATTTTCTTTGCATAAGGGTTTGCTTTAACACTAAACAAGACCTCAATTTATTCAGTATTTTCTGAATATATTCTGCATCTCCAGAGTAACTCTCCTCCACAGGGCAGTAAACCTCACACTTGAGCATCTCACTGCACAAGTGTTCAGGATATTACTTACCGGGTGTGCAATCTTTTGCCTGAACTAATTGAGCGGCACTGTGCAGCTGCCACCCAGTTCAGATTATCACAGGAACAGTTATAGCTGCGCTGTAATGAATGACTTTGTTAATAAAAAAAGACTACGTAAATGACTGTGTGATGTAGATAAAACAGTCTATTCATTTAGGCTGGAAAAATGAGCTATAAAGACGATGAGTGTGGACAAAAGGTAAAATAATCAGTGAGAGACATTTGAAAATATTATTAAATATATAAAATTCAAGGTTTGGCATTAGTATTTTGAGATAGTGTACAATCTAAACAAAAAAGTTCGGACATAAAAAATGAGGCCGAAGTATTTTTTAGGCTATATCTCAACTAGGTGTGCGGGCTATGGTGTTGAACTTGCTGATTCAGTACAGCTGTTTAAACAGCTCCGGTTCAGTCTTCCCTACATTTTCCTTCCTGTTTCTCAAGCCAAATGCACAAATCAACATACTGTAGATTGTCTTCCATTTAGGCTACAATGTGAAGGCATGCAACAACCAGCAGACATGGATTTAGCTTAAAATATCTCTTTGGGACATGATGAATTTTTGTTACAGTAACAGCCTATTATCATTGCATCAAACAAAATTGAAGAGCTGTAAGCGATGTCAATCTAAACTTCGACCAAAATTAGCTGCTGAAGACACGCCCACTCGCTTTACACTCTCGCTGCTTTGGTGTAAGCGTGGTATTTTACCTGTCAAGCAAAGCAAGCTCGGCTTCTGCTTTTTGAAGCTTTCATCCCCTCCACGATCAAAAGCTTTGCCGATGTTCACTTTCATCTTGAATACTTTTTTGCTCCCATTGTTTTTTGGCCTCTGTCTTCCTATTTCGATTAGGAAGTTGATGACAAATGGCAAAACATTTAAACTCATGAAAACACTCCATTGCTTCCAGTTTTTGGTGTTTTGTGGCATTTAATAGTTATTTGAAAAATACATTTAAATCCAGGGGGAAAAATCCTTAACACTTTGTAAATGACTTGCTATAGGCTACATGATTAACCCCTTTAGTTTAATTTAATTCATGTTATAATTTGCTCTCTCCCTAAATGAGTATGTGTATATATGAATGTTCCATAAATGTCTAAAATGTTGGGTTCCAGGAAGTCTTCATCTTGTTAAGATCCAGGAAATTCCTCTAAGAGATGAGAAATCCAAACATCTGGCTTTAAACTAGGAAACAGAATTCCCGGGAATCTTCTTAATAAGTCCTGGTATGTCGTCAAGCTTGTCATAAAAGTTGTCATATTTGAAAAAAAGAGACACATCATTTTTATATGGACACAATTCAGCGGGCACAACATACTGACAATCATGAAAAGTTCTGTAATCATCTCTAAAGGCCTAAATAAATCACAAGTACCTGCCAGACTGGAGATATCACAGCAAAAGTAAACTGAAAAATTGCAATCAATTTCCTGATCAAATAATGATGTACCACCTTGTCAGTATTATAATTAGCGTTAACACCTAAAAATAAAATGACAGCATACTTATAGTCTTCCGAAAGTATTTAATACTCAGTTTTGTCTGAAAGTTGGCAAGAAAAGCCTACAGTATAAAGTAGAAGTTGTGCTCACTCAGAATGACCCAAATAATATGCAGAAGTCAGCAGGCCATCCTAGTCTGTAAGTCTCCAGCAGCTGCCAAGAGCAGGAAAAAGGGTCACAGCCTATAGGTGACCTCATCCAGAGTGCAAAGGAGCGGCTGGTGCTGATATCTCATTGCCGGATTTGTTATGCTGTTTTACTAGAATCAAATCATTTCCAGACAGGAAATTATTCTTATTTTATACATGAAGAGTGGAGGATGTAAGCGGTTGGTGGTGACCTGTCTCATAGGTACTTCAGTATATTCTTTGAAGGAAGCTGGACTGTCAAAGTAACTGGTGGGTAAAAATGTAAAATTCTCAAAAATGTCCAGACACATTCGGGAGAGCCTCCATACGTTTTCTCTGTGGTGTCTGTTAGTAAAACATATGGGAACAGCTTTATGCAGCATAACCCAGAGAGAAGAGTCATATGCAAGATTCCCAGAGTTTATTAAGTACATGAACAGTCACATATGTGACATATTCACTGCACTTCAATAGTATAGTATAATGTTCTATTAATCAGCTTTATCAGATTTTTCTGCCTCAAAGACACTTCACAACACTTTTCCATACTATACTGCATTTCATACGAAGTGTAATCCTTGTGTATATGAAAATTATGGATTAATAAAAAAAACCCCTAAAAAAATCAGTTTATGGATGAAACACTAGTCTGCTTAGCCTCCTCTACACTTACTACAGTATACAAAGGGTGCCTTTGTCTAGATTCCTCAGCAGTGTTTCTTTGCTCTTGTGTGATAGGACCAGCTAAAGGCGAGAGTCCTGAAGAAGTTAACAAGAGAAAAGGGTCCATCTGGCCTGGAGGAGGGGAACCACACTGGCCTTGTGCCAGCTCAACTTTATTACTTGCCTATCTAGATGAGTGTTCCAGACCTACCATGAGCGGCCCTTCAGATCTTCTCCAACCAGACCTTCAATATCACTGTTATCAGTTCAGCCCTTTTCACATTGTTTACCCTCACATCTCACCTTGTCCCTCCATGAAAACAGCCATAGGGGCTTGCACTTCTGCAACTCAAGGGTAATGTTGCCAAGTTTTTTAGGAGAAATAAGCAATTGGAAAACACACACCCAAAATAAGTAACCCGGTCAGGAAAACAAGCCCAAAATAAGCACCTCTTGTTTTTGGATGGTGCGTATCATGCAGTCTGCATAGGGCTTCGCTTTAAAAGGGATTTTGTTCCAGTTTTCTATAATGCGCTGCCAAAAACATTGATCCTGTTTATTCCTTAAACCATTTCTAGTCCCATTCAAAAAGTCCCCCTACTACCCTGGCATGTTATTCTAGGACCATCTCAGCATGGTATATAAATGCACTGAAATATAATGGTGATGTTACTGTCCTCAAACTCCAGCAACTTTCCCTGGCTATCTAAACAATCATTTTCACTGGTGATTGAAATGTTATATTATTTAAAAATATCATATGTGTGCACTGGTGGCTATGAATTTTGTTATATAAGAAACGTCTTATTGTTGCATCAAAAGCAACATTAATGATTCATAAAGATACTGGATCAAATTACTTCAGATATCAAAACAGACTGGTAAAAAAAGTTACAATCAGTTTGTGTGTTCAGAAATGTAATCTGGACAAATAACAGCACCATTTTGGAGTAAAAGGGGAGAGTGCTTACTTACCTTTACAACGTTATGACCAGAACATTGCTATGGCATTCATAGAGAGAAACATCATCACACACTAAATAATGATAAAGCAGTCATGCATTTTGTCCTGTGGGTGCCAACCACTAACAGGTCCAACTACACAGCTGTATTCTGGAAATAAGCCCAAAAATCACAACCTGCATCTACCCAAATCTGTAAGCAACATCTAGAAAAAACAAGCCCAAAGTCGTTTATAATAAGCAGACTTGGCAACTCTGCCCAAGTGCAGATGTACAGGATGAATCACTATGAAATGGCCTCACTACTGTGAGGACACAAAAATCACCACAGTAACTATTACTGTCACAACTTCAGCTGATCGCTATTGTTATAACACTCTGAGGGAAGGGAAACTTGTGTGTGGCCAAGTATGGTGACCCATACTCAGAATTTGTCCATTTGTCCTCTGCATTTAACCCATCCAAGTGCATGCACACAGTAGTGAACACACACCCGGAGCAGTGGGCAGCCAACGCTGCGGCGCCCGGGGAGCAGTTTGGGGGTTCGGTGCCTTGCTCAAGGGTCTCACCTCAGTTGTGGTATTGAGGGTGGAGAGAGTGCTGGTTATTCACTCCCCCCACCTACAATCCCTGCCGGACTTGAGACTCAAACCCATGACCTTCGGGTTACAAGTCCAACTCTCTATCCACTAGGCCACGGCTGCCCCAAATGAAATAGAAGATATAAATGAAACATGGCAGAAAAATTCAGAGCTGTGTGAAAGAGTCAAGAGTTTGATTACTTCAAATATTCATTTTAAAATATGATACATTCTTGAAAAATGTGGGAAACAGCGCAAGGTCTTGGGACAAAAGGTCTTGGCTTTCAAAAGTTAAACCGTATGGCGTCATAAAACTATGGCCCTATAACATGAATAACGCATTAACATGCTAACTATATGACTGTTTTTTAAGGGGACACTGTTGCCCCTGTTCATATAAACACTGGTATGCAAAGCCTAGTATGTGTAAAAAAAAAAATAAAATAAAATAAAATCATAAGTACAATGTTTCGGTAATTCAGAGCTGATTTGACTTTTTGAACTTCCCCTTTCTTCTCATATTATTAGTGGACTTCCTCCTCTCCTTCATTAGCCATCTATGTGAAGTGAAATTAGATTAAATTCAATGAGGGTGAGCAAAGTATGACTCAATCACAAGGGAGTGAGTGAGTGAGTGTATGTGTGTGTGTGTGTGTGTGTGTGTGTGAATGACAGCTCTGTCTCGTGCAGTCATACATGTCTCTGTGGCTTCCTGTCAGCTGCTCTTTCTCTCAGTTACCATCAGTCTATGATACAGTATTTTTCTCTTTATGCGTTTATAAACATTTAGAACATTTATAAAACTAAATCACATGGACAAAACTGAGCTCAACTGGAGAATGTGAGACTGTAAATATTGCTTATAAAATGCAGTTTCAAGACTACTTCATAAAAAAGTCAGCGTTCAACAACTGTATACAGCTACACGATGAAATAATTCTGCAGCCTATGAAAGCTATTAGAGCAAAGAGCAGCAGCTGTTGTTGTTTGGCAGGCTGGCAGAACATGATCAGAGCGATATTCCAGACTGCCTTCTGACAAAAGACAGCTCAGCTCCAACGTCAGCCCATCACCATTATAATTACAAGTGCAGCTCTGGAGACCTAGAGCAGAGCATTACCGGAAGGATGGGAAAGGAAACTGACGTCCTCTTTGAGTTGAATTACCATAGATTAATGGAGATCTAAATGCTCAGGTTTAAAAAAAATACACACTGTACTGAAGGTTTTCAGTGAGAAAATTCATAACATGCTGCATTTATATGGATTTTTTTCTGCAAAGCACTGGACATATACATCTAAAAAAGAAAAGCTGTCCAAGAGTATCCATGTGTGCGGCAGCTGGGCAAGACTCTGTGAAAACAGGATGGAGCTCGGTGGGCAGGCCGGATGTGAAGGGAGCGAGCAGGTGGCAATGAACCCTCTATTGTTGAGGGAGAACGAAGGGTGGGCCGTGTCATTTAACACTTCATAGAAACAGAGGAGAAACAGACCACCATGATGACCCCTTGAGGAAGACCACTATTTGTCCTGCAGAAATGAACAAAAAGCAGAAGGATAAGATATATGTTAAGATATGTTTATTAAAGTTTTGTTTTTGATGGTTTACTAATACAGGGTATATTGTTATTTACTCACCTATTATGCAAATCATTCTGAATTAAAGGCTGTGAAGTGTTGACCACCACTTCCCAGTTCACATTAACTAGAACAGATGTGCTACTGCCACCTAGTGAAGATCTGGCAAAAGTACACGGTGGATAAAAACACTGAGAGCAAATATATCGGGTGAGTTATTTATTATAACACATTCAGCTTAAGAAAGGTACATGTAGTTACAATATTTCTATCATTTCATAATTACTTGGTAGGGGCTGTATTCCCTGTATTTAAAAAAAAATAGGATTTTTTTTTTTGCAACATTAAAATAAGTGTGTACCTTTTATTAAGAACTCAAAGTTTTACATATGCAAAATAACTATTACAGATGACAGAAAACACTGTTAGCATTTTTTTTTTCATTTCTACTTGTCATAGCAAGTATACAATTAAAGTTGTAGTGGTGCCAGAGAAAATCAGTTAAATTAGGAGCAATGCAATAAAAAAATCAAGTCTGCAGTCAACTTTGGGGGCTAATCTTCATTTTGGTTCACATCATCAAGGAATAGCTTTATATTGTACTTCCTTACAAATATACTCAAATGAAGCATGTAGAAAAGACATAAAATTTATCATCTGTACAAAAAAGGCAAAAGTTTGACTCCCTAGACTTGTCAAAATCGACATGCAAATGAAATCTAAAATATATACACACACTAATAAAAATAAACAAAAGCAACCTGAAACAACACTGGTGCACAAACATACATGATGGACTATAACACAGACAACTTTCTTATTTGGGACATCCCACTAGGGCAGAGTGGGAATTGTGTCAGTCTATGTATACCACAAAATGAACACACGCTAAATATCTAAAGAAAAGTCCCTTGATTTAACAAAAGCAGGCCTTTGTGGTTTTTCTGTTGTCTATAAAGCATAAACCGAAGCTTAATAGGATGTTAACTCATAGCGTGGGCTGCTACAATGAAGAAATATCAAAGCAAACAGACCAGCCTGGGTGTTAAAGAGTGTTGTCGTATAAATAGACCATTCAGGGGCTCCAGGACTCATCATAGGCTTTTCATTAATTTATGTGGGCAGCTTTCATGTTCTACACTTCAGACTGTCATACAATGGGCTATTCAAAACTGGACTAAAAAAGATCTGATTAAATATCACAGGGGATAGTGTTATTGACATAGAGTGAAATCTCATGACTAAACATAACCCTAAAGTTTATGTTTTGTATATACTGTAGAAAAAGAGGGAGATCTGTTGTTCCATGTAAATAAGGAAGGACTGAATACATTTGTGTGCAAGTGTCTGTGTTTCCTCCTCAGTACTTTGGCACTTTGGTGTAGTCCTCTTGGTGTACACTCTTGCAAAGACCCATAGAAAGTATCATGCCAAGGAGCTGTAAGAAACAAACAATGGTCACTACACTGAGATCAGAACAGAAATGTGCAATCTGTTCTACAGAAAATTGCTATCTGGGTCGTTACCCTAAGATACCAAAGCTAAAAGGTACATATTTATTCCTTATGTACCCCTAAATGGTACAGATTAATGTACATATTAATATCTTTAAAAAAAAAAGGTACCACTCCAGTGACAGTTTAATTTTGTTTGTTTTCTTTCTTAGAGTCCATAGCACAACGTCACTGATAATAAACACTCCAACATTTCTTAGTAATGAATAGGCATATTGTTCATGCTGCCTAGGGCGGAGGACCTACAACATACCTCAATGACAGCCACACCAAGGCAGATTCCCAAAATAATTCCATAATTTGTGAAGAGCCAGCTCCCCACATTCTCCAGGCAGCCCTAACGAAGACAGAAAAACACTCTGTCAGAAGATCTTTCACCTGACTAAAGTCATCATCTTTCCCAGGTGTGTGTAATAAATTTGCCCACAGTGTTTAGCAAAACTATGTATTTATCTATCATATCAAAGGATAGTCCACCCATTCATCTGTTTAACCTGTATGACTGACTGACTTAATTGGAACACAAGATATTTTGAAGAATTTGGGTAAACAGTTTCAGTTCCCACTGACAACCATATTTTTTGAGCATACAATGGAAGTCAATGAAATCGAAACTGTTTGGTTACTAATATTCAATATTTGTGGGATATTTAATATAATAATATTTAATTGGGCGGACTATCGCTTTAACAACACAGAATTCTACAAAACGCTAGGGAGAAATTACTTAACACATTAAAATGATGAATGAATAAGCAATGTTTCTTATACCGTCTCATAGATGGGCCAATCGTCAGATGAGGCCTGACAGAAGCCGCTATCAGCCACATTAGGTGGTGGGAGGGACACATTGTGGCAGGAGCATGGGTACAGTTCCAGCGAACTGTTACTAATCATTTGGTTCTTATCCCAGTCCTTATGTCCATTCCAGCCACAACACTGCATCTGAGACACACACAGAGAAGAAACAACAAGGCATGAAGTGTTTGATATTGTTGGCCAGACTATGAACCAGGATTATTCAACCCACTAGCATCTTAATCATTAATTAGCACTTTGAACCACTAATTTTCCATTAAAATGTATGCAGTATTTAGCATAACACACTTCTCTAGTGCAAAAAAATGACATGGTCTTTTAAATATAAGCAAGTGAACAGTCAACAGTCTTAATGTCAGTTCCGAAAGGCTAAACTGACAACCTAACAAGCATTTCTACATTCCAGAGCTTGAACCTCCCAGAGAAACCGAATGGTTTTCATGGCAATACATTCAAATACATAGAGTACATATAATACACGTCTCTAGTCTGAATTAAAGACAATGTATGAGTTACGCCCATTCATACTCACTGTTCTCTGGAGGTAGTCCCAGGCCTGCTCTGCGGTTTTGTTCTGTCCGGGGTAGTTCACCACAACTTGGGACACAATTTCGTTTGTCTCGTTCCTCAACTGCAATGAGAGTTATGCGGGTCAGTGGTTTATTTTTCTAGCCCCAGGTATTTGACCTGAGACTCACTTTGCTGACTGAGGAAACAGTTGTTACTAAGCTACTAAAATGGAACAGAGTTCAAACACACTTGTTTCACACAATTCTTTTCCCATGAGAGAAGCATGTGTTGCATTTGCATTGGAAGCAAATCTTCAACTGTATGCTTCAAATCTTCATCTTGTCTCCAAACCGGTTCGCATTTATGTCCAAGATGACAGATAAGCAAATAAAGGACAACATCTATCATCTACTTGCTTCAAATATTTTATGATTTACTGCATATCCTGCTCAGATGCTTCCTATAGCGTCCTCAGAGACACTCGCTGCTGGCTGACCTAGGTGGAGGGTGCAGAAGTGTTTGTGCGCATTTGTCCTCATCCTGTGTCCAACATATGTGATTATTTTTCTCATGGGTCATCATGGTGAAGGTCTGCTCAACAACAACAATTCTGAAATGCATGTATTTTTGGTATATGCGATAGGGGGCAGTATATTTTCATTTTCAGCCACTGAAAAACTCTTGACCTCATTTCAAGCTGTTCAAGCCAGAATTCTAAACAAAACCTTCACAATGAATTCTAGTTGGCAAATGGAACACGTGGAGATCTGACCTCAACTTTTCCAAAGCATTTTAACATGCATGCAAGCCCTAAGTGTCTTGCTCACAAAAATGTTTTGATGCCAGGCTTCAAGAGATGGTTCACCCAAAAATAAAAATTCTGTCATTTTTTAATCACACTTATCTTGTTCAAAACCTGCTGTATATGACTTTTTGTCTTCTGTGGAACAAAGAAGAAGATATTTTGAAGATCACTGAGGACCAACACAACTTTCATTTTATGAACTGGAGACATTTTTCAAAATATGTTGTTTGGTGTTCCACAGAAAAAAAATCAAGTCATACAGGTTTGGAATGATATGAGGGTGAGTAAATGATTACATTTTCATTTTTGAGTGAACTATCACTTTACAGCAGCCATATTAGAGCATTCACTCACTCACCAAATCCCGCTGGAAGTAGATGAGAATGGCAGCAGCCACTTGAGCAAGGAGGATGAGCAATAGGCAGGTGAAGTACTGTAGAGAGAGAAAAAGACAATGGATTCAGATATCACAGACTCATGTGCATGCCCACCACATATGTCAGTCTCACATATGTACTGCACAGTCTGCACTCTGCACATATGCGCAACAGAAACGCAACAGCTGGTTCAGTCCAGTCTATTCGGGTCATGTGACATGAATCCGCTCAGCACAGCAAATTTACAAGTGAGAGCAGAAGTTCCTTTTGTACTTCAAGTTTGCATGTGAAAAAAACATGTGATTTACAAAAAAACAAACAGCAACTAAATTAGGATAGGTGGTAAAAACTGTGCTAAACATTGGTGCATTTTTGTGTCTTACCAATCCAAGCAAACAGCGGATTTCATAGATGGCCCCCAGACAGCCCAGAAATCCCAGAAGCATGGAGAATGAGCCCACGCCAATCAGAATATAAGAGACCACCTTCAGGACCATGGATGAATCCTCTGTTAGTGAGAAATACAAACGTAATTCTGGTTACAAACTAATCATAATTGTGTTAATGAGCAGTGATTAAGTAAACATAACAGTTATTTTCCACACTTTGGTAGCACTTATATACATTAAAATTGGTCAATTCAATAGTTAACATGAAATAGCAATGAAAAATACTTTTGCATCATTTATTAATATTGCGTATTGCTAATTTCTGGGGTAAGTATGACTTTTTTTAATTAATACTTTTATCTTTTATACAGCATTAAATTCTGACAGTAAAGACTTTCACATTGTTTTAATAAATGCTGTTATTTTGAACTTTCTATTTATCAAAGTATCTTTAAAAAAAAGTACCATGGTTCCACAAAAATACTAGGCAGAAAACTGTTTTTAACATCAATAAAATGAAATGTTTCTGAAGCACCAAATCAACGTATTAGAATGATTTCTGAAGGATCATGTGACACTTAAGACTGGAGTACTGACTCCAAAAAAAAAATCAGCTTTTCCATAATAGAAATAAATTACATTTTAAAGGATTAAAAAAGAAAGCAAATTACTTTAAATTGTAATAAAATTTCACAATATACAGCTTTGTTGACCATATGAGTCTTCTTTTAAAAACAAGTAAAAAATCTTACTGACCCCAAATTTTTAAACAGTAAGAGTATATTTTTAACATTTTAGGTTGTATAAATTAACATATGTTTACAAGAAACAATAGCATATTTAGAAATTAACATTAATAAATGATGTAACCTTATTTTTATTTTACCAGTACTTTTTTATGGTCTGTTGAGGTTTACATTTAGCACAACCACTTTAAATCTACCTAATGAAATGCACTACTGCTGGTCACTTTGCATGCCGAAAACTAATTTTGATCTCAAATACTCCAAGCCAGTAAATACAGTCTCGGGTTGTCCTCATGAATATGCATTGTGTAATGTTGAGATGGGGTTGGCAAGTCTCCCTTGCGGTTCTGACTGAGACATGACGGTCTATAGTACCGGGCGATGCTCACTGTACGCTGTTGAACAGTTGGGTCAGACATTCTGTGGCTTCACCTCAAAGCAGCAGCACATTCTCCAACTGTGTTCTGGTCCTGCTTCAGTCAGGCTTTCATGCGTATTGACTGAAAAGCCTCTGTCATATCATCCTGCCTCGAAATACCTCAATGGCTCCCCAGCAAAAACAACATTACCACAGACAGCCTTGCAAACAATACCACAGTGTGACTGTGGGTGCAGAGGATACAATGGCCCATCATGTGACCCGATGCAATCATCATTACGAAACCAAGCACCCTGATGATTACAGCATGCGTCAAAGCACAAATAACAGAATGAGTTAATCTTTTCACACGGTTGAGAAGGCACCATCTACAGCTTACATAATTTAGGCTATTTAGTAATTAATGATTAAGAGAGAACTGGATACTGGGAAACCTGCACGCTTGAAACTGAGAACCAGCGGATTGCATTTCGTAAGCAAACAAATCCAGCATCCTAAGGAACAATGTGGAGTGAGTTATCTTATTTGGAATCATTTCAGCTCATTCTGTTCATTGCAAAAAAAAAAAAAAAAAATTCTCACAAGATTCACAGCAGTTGGTTGTTCTGAAATGGTTGACTTAACTATTGGTAAACAGCTGTTAATGCGATTAAAAAAAATTGTCAGAGTTTTAAAATGGAAATACTAAGATGAGGCTCTTTTGTGCCATGTGGTAAATATTATCAAAATTCTCTGTCGCCATAACAATCCCATAAACAATAGCAGAATAAAGAACAAGACCTTTTTCCTTAACAAAGCAAATGCCTTTTTAAGTGCAACCACTATGCTCAGCAGAAACCAAGTTCAAAGCATTTGGCCAATTGCAATGAACACAACGATTCTGTTTCAGTTATTCCATTCAGTGCCCAAACCCCAAGAATGGGCAGTGACATTGCAAATAAAAGCATAAAACATGTCTGTGTTTCAGCTTTGAATGTGTGGGCCTTTGTAGCTTCAGTACTGTAAATCTCAAACCACCCCATGCTGGTGAAGTGCCTAATGGTGTCTAACGGAAACAGGAAAATCCTCTAGGGATCAGTTGAGCCAGTGAAGGCCACTGGCATCTGGATTAGAGAAACAATGATGTTCAGAAAACTTTTTTTTACGATGGGCTCAAAGTTTGTATGCATGGCTGGGAGTCCCAACAAACAGCCAGCAGCCACCGTGCACTGCAGGAATGTGTCTGTCAGATGAATTATGACATGCAAAGGAGGAATACGAGAGGCTGACAGATTCACTGCTGTTGGTATCATGCTATGGTGCGAGCATGCACTTTTTTAAATCAGCTTTCCGCTCTGAACAATCAATCAAACAAAAAACTTTTTATGGCGCAGCCACTCAGACTGGGTTCATGTCTTGGGTCAAGCTCACTACATTTTGCAAGACAACCTTTAAAATGCTCTGACCCTTTCCAAGTCAACTACTGTAATGGTTCCGTAAATCTGAGGACTGTCAGTGCGCTTTGAGCAGTGTTCATTTTCACACAACCTTATGTTGTAGACTAAAATAAAATACAGTCATAATAGTTTGTCATGTCATATTCATCATTCATCTTTGCCATCACATGAATGAATTACATTTTTAAATACAATAAAATAGAAAATAAAACAGTTCTTTTCAATTGTAATTACATTTCACATTATTTCTGTTTTACTGTATTTTTGAATAGATAAGTGCAGCCTTGGGGAGCATAAGAGACTTCTCTAAAAAAGGACTTCTTCCGGTTCCCAAACTTTTGAACTGCATTATAGATTAAGACCACTTAGAATTAAGTGACAGAGGCAGATAGAGGGTCATTCTTTTGCATATACTTGCTCACTAGTGTTAATTTGTTCTTTCCAATGACTAATGCAACGAGAGGCCTGATCTGAGCATTGACGTGATGCATGCTAATGAGACAGCCGCTAAAAGAGGCCTGTGTGGCAGCAAGGGAGCACCTGCAGACTGCCTCAGACGTGCTATGTCACACACAGGCCCTGCCTGGCTCGCACACAGAGCCGTGAACTCAATAGCTGATCCGAAGCCAGCTGTGAACATGTAGCTCCGGCCTGCTTGGCAGTGTCTGTAAGACCCAGACCCAGTGACCCAGAGCTCCCTGTAATGGCCTCTGGGATGGAAAACAGATCAGAAGTGTGCAGGGGGGAGGGGTGATGAAAAATACAGAGCCCATCGTGGACAATCTGTCCAAAAGCCTGAATCATGCGCTTTAAGACGAGACTAACAGTGATCATCAAACAAAATGAAACGAGAGACAGATGGTCCCTGTAAAAGTGGGTCTGAGTCACTGGCGCACATGCCCAGGGGGTTTTATTCAAAGGTAGAATGGGATAAAACTTCACTAATGAGAGCATAAAAAGACAAGGCCGACGACCAACTCTTCTCATCACTTCCTCTGGATTTTACTACAACCAACTAACAGCAAAAGAACTGTCCCACGGGGCATTAAATAGCCTTTTAGATTAATGTGAACGCATTTCAAACCATCCCAGAGAAAATGGCCAGGAGAGTATATTTAGGTTATTAGGAACATAATTTTCCTGCTTGTTCGCCTGCATGATGTTTTATGGTTTTCTCTTAGTTGCACACATTTTATGCAGACACTTACGCAACACCGCAATGAGGCTCTGATTGTCTAGGAGGATCCAAAGTCCAAATCCCATAATCGTAGCTCCGAAGATCTGTAGAGAGACAAAAATGAAAAGACAGGGGGCAGAGGAAGAGAGAGGAAAGAAAAAAGAAGGAGAGAATCAATCATGTGCTGCAGGACAGGAGGGAAACGAGGGGCCCCACATTTCAGTTTACAAGCTGCAACTTGTTCACTCCAAATCTCTTGGACCGAGCTAAAGATGGAAAGTCTAGTATTAATGTGTTCCCTGAAAGACAAGAAGGTTGTGTGCTGGTGTGTGTGTGTGTGTGAGTATGTAACAAACACACTAATCCTGGCCCGTAGGAAGCTATGAACTGTTGCCTGATCTCTAACTGTGGGGTTCCAGCTCTGCTTTGCTCTCAGCTCACATCTGGGACTGATTGGGCTGTGCTTCTGCGTGGCAGTGGCAGGAGGGGAGGGGAGGGGAGGGGAGGGGGAGCTCAGCGGATGTTCCATGAGTTCAAGAGCACCACAGCCTTCCCTAAACCCTCTCGGACATGCGCTCCGTCTCCTCTCCTTATGTCTAACACCAGGGCACATGCTGGCGCGTGTGGTTTAGGGGTGCATGCTGGAGCACTAAAAGCCCTGATGTGCTCACAGTAAAGTTCTTTTGCGTTCTTAGATTAGGGGTCAGGTTTTTCAGGTTTTTTCAGAAAGGTCAGTTTGGCAGTTTGAACAGTTTGGCCTGATTTTGTCTCAAATTACGTCACATCAGTTCGTTCCTCGATTTCGCTTTAAGTATATTTGGGCCTTCATTTGTCAAAATGCTGTTTAAGCTTATTTTGACTAAGGTTTATGATTTCTCCATACAGATCCTCTGGTTATTCTGGTTCAACTTCACAAATAAGGTGCATGGAAATACATAAAGAAAAAAAAAACGGTGATGAAGGTAAACCCAGCAACACTTCTTGATGGATTCTTTTATTTAAATCAAACCCATGTATTTCAGCACACAGCTCTTTGTTAGTGCAAATCCTACAAAATGATTAAATACATCTATAAACAATAGAATGATACTTTATACAATACTAAAATATTTAATGTTTTTTTTATTAATATTCATATAAAAATGTATTTTACTCAAATGTATATATTTTATTTAAATATTTTAAAAAATTGTTGTTCTCTTTCTCTTCTGTGTTTCATTTCTATGTACTAATCTAATGTAATCGCTTTGGATAAAAGCGTTTTCTAAATAATATAAAATGCTGTTGTAATGAATAATTGAATAAATGTAAATGCAAAGACAAGAAACTGCCAATCAGTACACACATATAAGACCTAATTATGTTGTTATATATTTGACTTCTTTAAACATTTTCCTGGGCTCATTTAAACATGTATTTAAGTGCACTGGTTGGGTTACAAATGGTTGGAATAAATCACTGGGCTCTTCCTGTGCTCTTTGAGCCTGAGCACCCAGGACTGCAGAGAATAAACTTAGATCAGAGATTTCATTTTTTTTTTTCCTACATGGAACAAACCCAAGGATGACAAGAGAGAGCAGGCTGTTTCTCTCTGAGATGGAGAAGAGTAAACTGTCTGGGTAACAAATGGCAAACACTTCATCTGGATGATAACTAGACTGCACTCTTGTGACAGAGAGTTGCAAGACTGCTATGGCGCACCTACAACTAATAAACATGTGTTGCTGTTTTTGTTGTTTTTCATCAACTGGTAAACAGGATTGACTTATTTATATGAATGTGACCCCTGGCTCAGTGAATATCAGTGTTAAACTAATGTAAAGAAAACTGGGACACCAGCTATGAGTGAGCTAAAAAGCATAATTTATAAAAAGAAACAGGCTTGGGAAAAGGTTTGGTAGAATGTTTCAAAAACCTTCCAAGAACAGTTTGCCCAAATCTAATGCAGTAACACTTTATCATAAGTTTAAATTTGATTATGTTTGTTATTTTCTGTAATGTTAATTTTTACATATGAACAATAGAATATTTAAAAATTAACTAGGGCTGTCAAACGATTAATCGCGATTAATCGCATCCAAAATAAAAGTTTTTGTTTACACAATATATGTGTGTCTTCTGTATATATTTATTTTGTATATATAAAGACACACGCATACAGTATATATTTTGAAAATATTTACATGTATTTAAAAGTTTATATTTATATTCATATAATTTATATTATATAAAAATATATTTAATATATAATATAACATGTTTTAAATATACATGCATGTGTTTGTATTTATATATACATAATAAATATACACAGTATACACACATATATTATGTAAACAAAAACTTTTATTTGGGATGCGATTAATCGCGATTAATTTTTTGACAGCACTAAAATTAACATTAACCTATATTAATAAATGCAGTAAAAACAGTTTATTATTAGTTCATGATACTTCATGCATTAAAAAAATGTTAACAAACTGAGCCTTATTCTAAAAGTGTTACCTCTAATGCTAACATTCTGTTGTTGAGGTTTATTAGTCTTAATCAAGGAACAATAACAAAGCACAAAGTCAAAGCACATCAAATGATTGAAATAACTGAACTTGTTCTTTAAAAACTAAAAAGTGAAACTTACAAAGAAAATTAAGTTGAAGAGAAACAGGAAGTACTTGGTGGCAGTGATGCATCCTTTCCCCATTTTGTTGACCTGTAAAAATCCAAAACAGAAAAACAGCAGTAAATTAAGGATCAGTGTGTATGATACATGACACAGATTAAGAGAAATGGCAAAAGGGCAACATAATGTTTAATTCATTGAAATGAACTTTTTTGGTAGGATTAGTGATGAGAGCTAAACAGAAAAAAAAAGGTACACAGTTTTCATCATGCACACAGACTATTAATATATATGTTTGCTACAGTTTAAATATTCAATACCGCTTCCCCTTGCTTTCAGACAGAGCATGCTGTCATAGTCAGATAAATCTATGGAGTACACAGATCTAAATTCCACAGGATCGGTCAATACGCTCCTCTGGACTGCGTGATGGCTGTTGCCATAGTTTTTTGACGATGACCCATATTCCTGCTATCATTAATAGGTTAGTATTATACAGGCTTCTCGTGCTATTTGTGGGACTGATCGTGTGCTGCATGGCACACTTCGGCACATCAATGACCTCAGAGAGGGCGAAAGAATTGCGAGTGATGATAAGCAGATATAGAGCAACAACACAAAGCGGATAAGGCCACAGATGGAGAAAACATTATTGCTGGAGCCATTTATGGAGCTCATTCAAAGCTTTCTTACAGTGGAGATGAATGGATGGACTTTCATCCCACCTCTCAGAGATACTACATTGGAAGAACCTCTTTTACAGTGAAATTAAATCAGTGAACATCACCTTTGACTGGGAGTATCAATATTTAAGCAGAGGAGCAACAGAGCATTTTATAGGTACATATACTGTTCAAAAATATATAGTGCATCTTTATGATGCACATTCTTTGTTGATGAAATCCAAAAACTTTTTATTATTAGCAACTTTTGTCAGTAATTTCGTTGAGACTGGCTTTAAAAAAAGTATATCAAAAGTTTGAGGTCAGTAAGTGTCAGATTTTTTTTCTTTTTAGAAGAAATCAATACTTTTATTCAGCAAGTATGCATTAAATTGCTCAAAAGGGAAAGAGTAAAGACTTTTATAATATTACTTACAAAAGATTTCTATTTTAGGTAAATGATGCTCTTTGAACATTTTATTCATCAATGAATTCTAAAAAGCAGCACAACTGCATCAACACTGATAATAATGAATGTTTTCTATTAGACTGATTTCTGAAGGATCATGTGACACTGAAGACATAAGTAATGGCTGTTACATCAAAGGAAAAAATTACATTTCAGAATATATTACCATAAAAACTGTTATTCTAAATTGTAATCATATTTGACAATTTTACTCTTTTTTACTGTATTTTTGATCAAATAAATGCAACCTTAGTGAACATAAAAGACTTGTTAAAAAATACTAACCCAAAGTGTGTATATACATAGACTTCAATAAATGTTGCTTTGGATAAATGTGTCTAAAAGAGGATAAAAGTGGATAAAGGAGTCAAAATATCTCATAAGCCAATGTCTGTCCACAGTTTCTTTTTTTTTCTTTGAAGTTATGTAACAGAAAGGAAAGCATTCTATTCAAACTTCACAAGCAAACTTGCATGAACTACTAGTTTTTTAATCTTGTGAAACAGGAATACAATTTAAAACATGTTTAACTTGCTTGTTTCATCTTAGTTTTAAAGAGAGAATCACAGTGCTACTGTGCAGAGGCCAACCAGCTCAATTAAAAATCTCTCATATTTTTCTACCATGGGAGAGATTGTAATGTTTTTTTCAGAGGCAACAGATTCTGTGGAATCAAATTACCTGCACTTCCTCCTCATTCTGCAGTGTGAAACAAGGCCTTATTTTTACCTTAAGTGAATTTCCTAATGTCTGTACAACGTCTTACACAAGACATAAACAAAAGGGGGTTATAAACAAATTCACCCTTGATAAAATCCCTGTTGTGATTTGGATCAAGGTCAACATTGAGCTGATGTACCACATATGAAGGTCACAGCTATTATGTCTACACTCATGTAACTTATCCAACCTCAGTCAGATAAAAAGTGTGTCACAATGCACTAAAATTTGAATTAGGCCAGCACACCACCACAGGGAGAGACATGGCAATATATATCAACAAGACCTGTTTATCAGCAGTAGTTTATCTTATCTCTTCACTGCTGAAATTGTGAAATTCCTTTAGCAGAAAATAACCTTAAATCACCTGAAAAGCAAAGCAAAGCTTGTGAAATGAGTACTGCCACTTTGAGAGTATCTATTAAGCAATTACAATTATCCTTTGAGGAGAGCCAGGCTCAGCCCTCATTCTGAAGTTCATCAGCATTCAGCTCATCTACCCAGTGTACACTGGGGCTCTAGTTCACACCCCGATCTCCAACCTCCCTCCCCCCACACTCGCACAGATAGAACCAGCTTTGATTTCCCACCACGACAATGGCAGCTTTCAGCTACGCTTTTCAAATCGAACAAAAGGAGAAACTCCACACACTCAGGAGCCCACTTTAGCCTTGAAGTTACCACCAAACTGATGACATCCCTACAGGGGTGGCAACTTTAACATCCAAAGAGAACATACAAGTGCACAAATGTTATGGAATCTGTTACTAAAAGCACAAGCATCTTTGCTGATTGAGCAAGCGTGCTTTATATGTGCCATTGAGCTTCCTTGCAATCGGTTAAGCTATAAAATGACGCCTAAATCTGATGATTCAAGGCCTTCTAGTCTTTGTCACTTCCACAACAACTTCATTTGAACTTGCGCATACCAAACAGTTTGCCATGGTAACCATCAAGTGGGCTGGCATGAAGGGGTGCAAAATGTCCCCTCTTGAGAGACTAAACAGTCTCACACTCCTCACAGCATGCAGAAAAAAGAAAAGTGAAACCACAAATAAGGGGAAGCCCACTGGGGCCAATGGCCTTGTCTATCCACAGTTACTTCAGGCAGAAACAAGGCTTACATTCATTAGGATGGTTAATCTCTCCACCTGAACACAAAGACCAACTTGATGGCACCAGTCGTGTTAAAGTGGGCTGCTCAAGCAGCTACTAAAATGGCCCAAAGAGGTTATTAAAAAAGTTGACTAGTTTTATGATGAATGATGATTATGATTTAGAAAAGCAATATTTTAACAAGAGGGAGGAACCAATGTTTGTGTCTGAAACATCACCTATTAATGGAATGCAGGAAAACTGGAACTGTAATTCAAAAGAAAGTGTCATTGTTTAGAAGTTGTTATAGTGAAACTCAGATTTGTTATGTTTTATCAACTTTGTCTCAGATGTGTATCCTAAAATTCCTGGTGAACTTAAAGTAAACACAGATGAGATGACTGTTGACATACAGTAAGATAGAGCTATAAAAATATGGATGTGGATATCATAGACCAGATCATTTGGTTTTAGAAAAAATCAATTCAAAATGTTTTCATTGGCCATAATTTAATATCTTGGTGTCTATTTGTCTCCATTTATTCTCATTGCTGTCTAGATGATACAGCTTAGACAGTGAAGATCTGAGTTGTGATTTTTCTTTCCTAAGGGTATGTTTGCCTCCGCTAATATACAAATAAATAAATAATGTATGCAATGAATGCATACACTTTGCTTGAGCACACAAATTTGACTGTAAATCAAACTTGCGCTACTGTATAAATTAATCAGTAAAACAAAAGTATAATGTATTACTGTTACTAAGCTATTAATGCATTATTTTGTAACTTACAGTAGGTTACTGATTTGTAGTTCAACTTAAAGGGAAATTTCACCCAAAAATGAAAGTTCTTTCATCATTTGCTCACCCTCAAGTTGTATGAATTTCTTTCCTCTGCTGAACATCAAGATATTTTTAAGGGGACAGTTTCTGGTCATCATTGACTTCCACTGTATTTTTTTCCATACTATGGATGACAGTGGAGACCAGCAACTGTTTGGTTACCCATAATTTTTTTTTTTTTAAATATCCTCTTTTATGTTTAAAAGAACAACTTGAGGGTGAGTAATGACAGACAGGATTTGTATTTTTGGGTGAACTATCCCTTTAATCCAATCATCAAAATCATAGAGCCTAATTTGTAGGCAAAGACAGATTCAACCTACACAGTTATTGTGTCAATCAAACTCGTATTCGCCTCCAAACAGAAAAAAAGTATATTTCAATTCTCTTGCCAAATCACTTACAGTTGTAAACCGACCTGACCTACATTCGACAGATCTCATATTACAGTTCATAAGTAGTGAATTAAACCATCCTCACAAAGAGAGCTCCCTAAAAAACTATTAAAGCGGAAAAATAGGCTACAGACTGTGCAGGCAAAACGGGCTCTCCATAACCCTGAACAAAACTAACAAACTATTTTCAGGACTATGAGCAATACATTGTAAACACTTCTTATCCTGACTGATAATAACAGCTCAAGGACAAAATTTTTATAAACTGAAAGCGAAATCGTGACAATGAGTGGGAGAACAAACAACCCCTGACATGTTTTCATAATGTTTTATAGAAGTAAATTATGAATAGGAAATTAAATCCAAACTAGAATAGTGAAACAGAGTTATTAGGAAAGTTGAAAAAGCGACAACTAAACTCTGCTCACTTTTACTGCATTAACACACAAACTAGGCTACTCACAGAAAATCTGTTACACATGACACGCCAAAACATTAAAACTGCCTGTGATATTAAAACATTTGAAAAGAAATGCAGGGACACCATCTAACTGACCAACTCGTGACTAGGCTATTTTAACTTTTTATTTCATTCACTTTCCCATCTTCAGTTGTTTGAGATGTAGGCTATAATAACCTGACGAAATATTCAGAATAAGATATACAACATTCATTACATTAAAGGTTATGTTTTCAAAAAAAATACTCACGTATAGTGTCGGGATGGGAAAATGAGAAAAGTACAATAGATGTCAGCTGCGCGTCTCGTCCAGCGTTCTTGAGTCTAGTGCGAGCGAGCCGCCTGGAGTTGTAGGATAAAGGCTGCTCACAGTCTCCACCAAGTGGCTTTGATTTATATTAGCCCAGCGGGCCACTGTCCACTTGGGGGCCTCAGTGAACTGCTTAGACATCCAGAAAAAATATCTTTGAAATTCATCACCATAATATATAAACATGTTTAATAAACAAAACTAACCGTTTTTGTTTTGTTTTTTCTTTTTTTGACCCTTGAAAATGTGTCAGGTGATCCATAAGCGAATATTTTCATACCCAATTTAAGATTTAAATCATTTCAGCAAAAGTGTAAAAGAAAAAAATCTGTGGGCTAACAAAAGTTAAGAACCAATACCAATTTGGTATACTTTGTTTACTTTACCTTCATTATGAAAAGCTTATGAAGTGCCTTTTTTAGAATGTATTTTTCTTGCACACAGGAAGACACATCCTGAGCATCTTAACCACATGGGTAGAAAGAACTGGTTTTAACAAGTTATTGTTCACACTTTAGTCTCACATGTCTCTTTTTCTAGACATCCTCTAGATAGTTCACAACTGCAGACTGTATGGATGCTGTGTTTGTTGACTCTCATAGCAAAGAATAAAATAGGCCCAATTCAAACACAAAAGCCAACTCAACATCTTCCTTTCAGTCTCAACCAAGAATTTGTCTACGGCACTACCTAATTAACTGGATTCACACTCAAAGTCGTCTATGAGAAAACTAGCATTCATTTAAAGAATGCCATGTGCTGAAAAGTGGATTCATGCAGAAGCTTAAATGACAGCATGTGGGGGTGAAAAGAAAAGTGAAAGCTTCAACAGAGGGGAAACCCAATTACTTGAGCTAGAAGCATTCAGGACATTTAGAAGAGTTGAGCTGGACCAATAACTACCTAACAAACCTGGTCCCCTATCACAGCTGTCATCAACAAACAATAATGAAAGTGAAAGATGCATTCACTTAGGAAACCCCATCTGCTGCAGCTGAAACATGGATACAAACATTTTAGGTACTAAATAAATGACAGCATGTATAAAACCCCCGACACCCACAGTAACTTGGGCCAGAAACAAGCATTACATTGCTTCATTGTGCAAATATATGTACATTTAGGCTAAAATTTATCCTCATGTTAAGTGAAACCTATGTAAACCTATTAGAAATTATGGAAAATATTAGTATATTAAAATATCTAGCTATCTCATATGCAGGATATGCTTATGTACTATGTGTAATACACTTTTGGACATACATATCATGCACACATATATCCAACCTAAAACTCCTCAATAAGTATGTATATGGCATGCATTTTAAAAAGTATTACAAAAACATACAGATATTTGTATTTTTTTTTTTTTAAATATAATTGCATATATAATATATATATACTGTTGATACTGCAACATGTAAAATCATATAACATTTTAATATACATATTAACATGTTATATTTTATTATGGATATTTTCCACATTATAAACTTATATTTTCATCTACCCAGAGCATGAATGAGAAAACTATATAGGCTATTGCCTAATTTGTAATTTTGACAATATGTCATATATGATATAGGGCAATATATCTTACAGTATGTGCTGCAATATTTCCTGTCCAATGAACAAATCATTTGTCAATGAAAAAGTGAAAGCAGCATTTGCTCTGAGAAATATCATTTGCTATAACAAGGGGAAGCCCACAGTTATTTGAGTCAAACGCAAGCAGTACATTCAGGACAGTTAAGCTGTATCATTACCACCTAACAAACCTACGCCTCATTCCAAGCCTTCATAACACTGAATATTGAAAGAGAAAGCACCAGTTCTAAAAATTGACAAGGATATATAATACCACATTTTCTGTGATAGTTCAGTGGCATCGATGACTATGTTTGTAATACATATGAGACCTCATCTGATTTGAAAACTTTCAAACTGTTTTTGGGCACAGCTCTGAACACCTTTAGCTACAGATCAGAATCAGAGCTCCTCTGTGGGTAGAAATCAGTCAATGATTCCAGAATACATTTTCCATTTGAAAAACTTTAGATTTATTAAGCACATTCAGTGTTTCTCTACAAAAAGTAGATACATACCTGTCATACATGAGTTTTTTTTGTTTTGTTTTTTTCAAAACACATAAAAGAACCAAAAACTTGGACAAATATTCTAAAAACTAACATTGCAATCATCTTTCTCAAAAACCAATACAAATAAAGTTGCAAATTTACAGATGTTTAAGTGTTGCACATTCCTGAATCATTCAAATATTTACAAAGCAAAAAGTGACCTAAAAATATACTGAGTCTATTATACATATAATCATAAACTGTGCTTTGACTTAACGATTAAATCACGGTCCATTGTTTTGCTAATCAACTATTACTAAACTCAAGAGAGATGTGCAGTATAAATAAACAAACATCAGTTTGGTTTTGAAGTACTGCAGTTAACATAGAATTCTGAAATGGGTTCTTCACACACCTCCTCTGTCTGAAATACTGTCTAACTTGCCCTTTCCAAAGCACATATTCATATGATCCTCTGATTTCCCTTTGGAATAAAGCCATTTGTGTTTCACTGGAAGCAGTATCTGAGATCTATGGAAAGGCAGTGTGACTGTCCACATCTCAAATGACAGTTCAGTGATGGAAGCATATACTATTAGGAATAACACCTGCTAGATCTAATTATAGAGTAATCATTTATACTATTATTCACTATTAACTCTTGCTGATGTTGGGCAAGATGTTGGTAGTATGAAAAAAGAAAAGCAACATTCGCTTATGGATACATCATAGTGACAATCAAAGGTGAATAAAAGTTCAACATGCTAACAATTTTTAATAAACACTGGAAGGTGATCAGAAGTATTGTTCACTGATTATATCTTTTACTGATATAATCTGACATTTTATATTTATAAGTGCTACATTTTAGCGCTACTGTCGATCTGCATTGTTGACTTCATGCAACGATCACTAAAGGCATAAAGCATCTTACTACATACACTTTTAAAATTTATGATTGTTGTGCATAATGGTAGTTGTTAAAAAAAAATAGTTCACCCAAAACAGAAAATTCTCTGAAGTTCGCCGTCAATGAGGAGACACAAAGAAACCATCATATGAATTCAGTTTATGAACCACTATTATGATACTCCTTTTTTGTTCCATAGAAGTTTTGAACCAAAATAAAAATAAATGTTGTTGCACTTGCACTTTTGGGCGAACCGTCCCTTTAATACACAGATAAATTTGCAAGAGTAAAACCATTATTAGCATGCGGCTTGAATGTCATGAAAACATGGAGATCAGAACATGGAGAGAAAAAAAAGAAAAAGAAAAAAAAAAAAAAAATCACCTGAATCCTCAAAAGACTTATTCTCTGTAATTTTTAATCTGTCCTAAAGGGGAATTGTACCAAGTTTATAACTGCACTATTTACTTCAGTAACTGTTGTGCAAATGTCCATTAGGTATGTAAAGCAGTAAAAAAAAAAAGTTACATCTGAATTGATAGGGGTAGAATTTCTTTGTTTGAAGCGACAGAGCTGCATTTGACAGTAATACATTTACAACTACACAGTTAACAAGGTACTTTCTGGAATACACACGTTAAATACCATTTGATACTACATCCATTATTCTTACCATATCACAAAATGTACTGTTGGGAACCTAAATTCAAAAGGAATGTATTTGCAAAGTCTTCACTTTGCAATGTTTATCACGTTGGAATTTTAACTGCAATTTACCTGAATTACAGAGGTAATAAAATGAATGAAATACACTGCCCTCCAAAAGTTTGGAAACACCCCTGGCAAAGTGTGGTTTTGGACGATATCAGCATAAATCCTTATCATTTTTTGGTGCAAATACATTAAAGTACCTTGACATTATCATTGAAGACCAGCAATAATAATTTTCATTTTGATTACATAATAATGGCATTATATACATGCCAAAGTCAGACATGCCCCTTTGCCAGCTGTGATGCCTGGTTACTGGTCTGAACTTGGCCCAGGTTTTTAAAATCATCTTTGGGCAATCCTTCAGGAGGCATGGAGTAATATATCAAGTCAATGTTTGAATAAGCTGACAGCTCGGATGCCCAGATTATGCAGAGCTGTAATAGCTGCTAATGGTGGATAATTTGATGAATCGAAAATTTACGTTTTTTCTATGTATAAACTGTTTATGTAATAAAATATGTTTTCGTAGTTTGTGTTGTCCCTTATCAGCGCAAAATCATCACAAATTAAAAAGGATTCATGCCAATATTGTCCAAAACCCTACTTTTCTAGGGCGTTTCCAAACTTTTGGAGGGCAGTGTAAATCTATTAGAAATGTTAGTAACTACAAGTAAATCTAACAATTGCCTTTCAGTAATATTAGATTCAAATTTGTATATATTTATTAATTTTGTATATATGCTATTCCTTGTTTTACCCTGTGTCTTGTATTAATTGTTGTACACTGTGTCATGCTGTGTCTATTGTGCCCGGTGAATAAAACCAGTACCATTATAAAATGACATTTTTGCCATAGAATAACACACCACACAGTGGAAGTTCACTAAACTCTTACTTAATATGATCTTCCCAAACTAATATGACACATTTGGGATTTTCTGACATTTATAAATGTGCCATAAATATACCCTCCATACAATAAATTCTCAGAAAATGCTTTTACAAAAAAGTGAGGTGTCAAATAATTATACCCACTGTAGTGAACTTAATGTAAAAAAAACAATAGTCATGATCTGTGGCCCTCTGTATCTAAAGAGAGTAAATACCCAGATATCGTACTTACATAAAATGGAAATTCCCCACAAACAGAAGTTGATTTTCAGTCAAGTGTAAATTCATTTGGTCCAGGCAGTGGTGCTACTGTATTGAAAGCATTCTGTGCTGCCAATCTACTCATCTAACAAATAGCTGGCCTCCCTCAGATCTTTTTTGCACGCCGGCCGAGGTGATGATAGTAACTCAAGGTGACAAAGAGGAAGAAGGTTTCACTGAGAAGAAGAACGATTGCTCCGTTGGACAGCGTGCCCATCTCCAAGAGGGTGATGGATGTCACTGGGAAAAAAAAAATAGTACAGAGACTAATTTGTAAAGCCAGACAAAGTAGTAGTCTGAAGCATATAATGTACAGACATTTAGCAAAAGACGAAAGTGTGCCATGCAGCATAGCTACAACACTTAACACACAAACCTATTTAACTCGTAAATATGTACAGTGAAAGGCAACAACATGCTGCCCTCTTTTGGAAATACAAGATGTAGCAACAAACAAATGTCGTAAGGGACAGGCCGGATTGGACTTAAAAATAAAACCATAACAAAAAATAAAATAAATACATAAATTAATACTAAAACCAAAAATATATAATATTATGTTAAAAACAACTAAGTAAATAAGTAATAAAATAAAATAAAATATAAATATAAATTGTAAAGCTCTAGTAGATGCAGAAACTTTAGAACTAGGCTTTTATTATGTGACAGTCCTAAATACAGTAAGTGTAATCACATTTATTTTAGGAGTTTATTGGATTCATATTGTATCTAATCCTTTGAAGCTTGTGCTTGGAATGGATTTTAAAGAGAGCATGTTGCCACAAGAGGGCAGTACAGCCTCAAGAACAATGAGTATTCTAGACGTTCTCTGCTAACCAAGGCTCAACAATAAGTATGGCCCAATGGTCCTGGGCAGTGCAAGAGAGTTTCAAGACAGATTTCATCAGGTTTTACTGACTTGTCATAGACTTGGAAGCATCTTGAGAATGGGTTACAATTATAATACTATGCACTGTTTTCCATAAAGTTTATAAATGTATAGCTATTACAGGGTAATCATACAGTAATCATGAAACATAACACTTCAAAACAAATAAAAAATATGGGAAAAAAACTGACAAATATAAAAATACATAAAAATAAATAGGTTAAAAATAAACCATGTAAAAAAAAAAACTTAAAAAAAAACAACAACAAAAAAAAAAAACTTACTATTAAGCCCTGCTAATATTCTGAAGTGGTATAATTAAATGTCCCTTAATTACGGGTAGAATAAAGATTAAATGTCAGTTTCCATTCTCACATCCCTCAGCTCTGTCTGCCCACTGTTCTCAGGGGGGGAAAAAACCCTGTCTCACCTATAAATTGTACCCCGAAGTAACACGCTTCCGTAAGTAGTGTCCATTGAATGATGACCTTTTCTGCTGTGTACAAGCCATTCCACAGAATTAATGAGATACCTGTTGAGAAAAGCAAAACACTCAGAGTCAATTCTGTGATCATCCTAAGTCAGGTAGAGACATTAAAGGGGGCCTTATCTAATAAATATAATGCAGAATCTCCTCAAAAACACCCAAACACTTAGGCTCAGAATTAAAAAGCTTGAAATCTGGCCCAAGATCAGAGGACCGATGCTGCCGTGGGTTCTGATTCCGTTCGGGGAAAAAGCGGAGAGAGTCCTTCTGATCTCCTCCCACACTGCGGATACAGATAACACGGAGAGTAGCTGTTTCTTCAACCCTGCCAAGTGCCATCTGCCAGCACTATTTTTCCCAGTCTTGCTTGAGTAATTCCCACCATCGAACTGGCCATTGATCTGACAGAAGAACACTCACACCTTGCATCGCCACAGGGGTATGAATTGTTTGTGAGCTAAACCAGGTGTCACACTGTATAAAGACCACTGGAGCTCAGTGAGGGGTCTAGACTGCAAAATACAGCCCTTCTGAAATTTGCATACTAATATCATGTGTACATACAGCAAAGCTTCCAGGGCTGTGCTGCAGAATCATACTCATGAGCACTCGGACAGATAATGTATGTAATCACATTAGCATAATATTCTATAACCCCCACTGGTTAAGGCTGGAATCTAAACAAACTGGGGAGGGAAAACTTCTTTATGCTGAATTAGAGGCTGCGTTACGCTATTATGGAGAAAAGACAAATAGCCTGCTGTTCATAATGAAATAAGGGCATAGGGAGGGAAGGGATTTTATTTCCACAAAACAGTCTCTTTCACACACCCATAAGCCACCCCTGCAATCTTTTATAATACAAGACCTCCTACTGCTGACTGTAAGCTCAAGCACGGGGTGAGCCAGGCATGTGCTGTTATTGTGAAGCATCCTGGGACCAGCAGGGGGTCATTACTAGTCCCAATACAGTAGCACTGCCCAGCACTCTGAAAGCCCTGCCCTATATGTGGCTAAATGGAATTATACAGACTCATCCATTTTTAAAACAGAGGCGTAAAATATTCATATCATTTGAAATCATACACTAATCTGGCAGAAAAAAGCTCATCTAGTCATGAATATTTCCTGTGAGTGGGAGAGAGACCTGCACAAATGTGTTTACATTATGCATTTGCTGTCCATAAATTGAGATGGAGTGGAAAAAGCGAAAGGGTATAGATGTGCACGTATATGCGACATGGCCAACGGTATGTGGAGAAATGCGCATTTAATCATCCCTTTCCAAAATAATGGGGGTTAACATGGAGGTGGCCAGTTTTACAAAGGGTCCAATACATACACATGCATTTTATTTGAACGATATCTTCAACGCTTTTACAAATGCCATACTTTTTTGTTGTCCTTTTTTTTATCTCATTATAGACTTGTTCACTCTTTACATGTGTAAATTGTGAAATTCACTATATGTAAAGGGTTCCTTCATTTTTGTGGCATGTAGCATGTACATGTAGTGTATGTGCAAGTAGGGCTGTGCAATTAATCAAATTCAATTATCATACACATCTCGTCAGTAAAGCCGGTTTCGTGATTAGTAGTAAATCGCCATCAACTGCTTTCAGATGGAGCGGCATTTACTACACAGAGCCGTAGTTCACTGACAAGCTAGGCAATATCGTGTTCATAATCTGCGATTATGCAAGTGATGGCGATTTACTACTAATCACGAAACCGGCTTTACCGAGGAGACGCGCATGATATTCGAATTCGATTAATTGCACAGCCCTATGTGCAAGTCAGAACAGGCCACTTTGTTGTCATTATCATCCCTTACAGTTTTAAACTTTCTTCCTCCAAACCTTATCCCATAAAGCTGAACATACACAGAAGGGCTCCTCCATAGAGTCTGATGGAGATCCTCGAGGTGGTGATCTCAAATATTATCTCGTAGAGCTGGCTGGGAAAAGCCAAGGCCTAAAACAAAGAGAAGAAGGTTACATAATGAATGTAATGTTAAAGGAACTCTAGGAGAGGCATTAATATTTGCAAAAAAATTCCTTTAAGATGACAGAAAAACAAGAAACGTCAATTCTAAATACAAAAGTGAAAAGCAAATTTGGGGTTGATAATATTTTTTTAACAATTTTAAAAGGAGTTTCTTATGCTCAACAAGGCTGCATTTATTTGATCAAAAATACAATAAAAACTAATAATGTGAAAAATTATTACAATTTAAAATAACCTTTTTTTATTTTAATATATAGTATTTAAAATTTAGAAATTGTATAAAAAGCTGAATTTTCAGCAGCCATTACTCCAGTCTTCAATGTCACATATTCCTTCAGAAATCATTCAGTGTTCAAAACAGTGCTGCTTAATATTTTTATTGAAACCACTCATTTTGTAAGGATTCTTTAAATAATAGACTGTAATTATTTTTTGTAACATTATAATTGGCTTTACTGTCACTTTTTATCAAAATAATGCATCCTTGCTGAATAAAAGTATTAATTTCTTTAAAAAAAATGACCCTCAAGCTAGACAGTAGTGTAAATGATTAAACAAAACACAATGAGCATTATTTCATTTTGGAGCATGAACTGTTACACATTTTGAGTAAACTGTTCACCATTAAGGACGTGGATGTGAACAGCACTGCAGAGACGAGGAGCCAGAGCCTGCAATGAGACAAGGAAAGACACAACACATCAAACCAGCTGGCCTCTAATAAGACACAAATGAGCCACAATCAAAACCCTCGAGGACTGGCAAAACACAAAACTGCACAGAACACTGGAGCAATTAAATTAGTAGGGTGTCTGGTGTCACATGTAAAGACAGAGACAAGCCAAGTCTGTGCTCTGATATGAAGAGAATGATCATTTCTAAAGTCTTACCGGAGACCAATGGGCTGACGCACAGCAAACTTCATCTCATTACCCAACATCTGACTGATCTGCAAAATAAGAGAAATGTCAAAATTAGCATGTAACACTATAAGGCACATTAATGACTTTGACAAACATTACAATCTTTCTATAAACAGACCAAGGTGGCATGAAAAAATACAGGCCCATGGTAGGAAAATGTCAAATATAGGAAAACAGGCCTGACTCACAAAAGTAGGATTATCAGATTTGCTGATAGCACAAGCCTGCCAAGACTGAATGGACCATGCAGAAAGACGCAGTTTTATTTTGTGAAATTGGAAACTTTGGTGTAGAATCTGAAGGGTCTGAGTTTGAGTTTTGCTTTGATTTAATAGGTCTATATTGACAGCAGGCTGGGTGGTTTCACAATGATGGCTTTGTGTTCGTAATCCAGGCTGTGGGCCACAGGGGAGCACAACTCCTTCACACAGAATCAGACAGAGACAGATAAGAATGTTGAAGGTGGTACAATATAATGCTTTCTTTGGGTAGCCTAACTCTCGTGATTCCATAAGTGACATGGAATACTGCAAGAAAATGCTCTGTTTAAAAGAGCATACGAGTAAGCAATGTCCATCTAACATGCTTATGAAAACATTATGAAAGCTTTATAATAAGATTTAAAGGAAGGTAATTTCATAAGGAGTCTAATGCTCTCCAAGGCTGCATTTATTTGATAAAAATACAGTAAATTCAATAATACTGTACTACAGAATGAAGACCCACCACACACATGGTCTGACGCAATCATTACTGTACTTCATAAAAGTGGAAAGGATCCTACGCAATGTATGGCTTATAGACCAATAAGCCTACTATGTCAAGATATGAAACTTTTAACTTCAATATTAGCAAACAGAATTCAGAAATATATTTAAAAATTGATTAGACCAGATCAGACTGGATTTATTAATGAAAGATATGCAATAAACAGTATAAGAAGAGCTTTAAATTTACAGCAGATTGGAAAAGACAGTAAAACACCCTCAATGCTTCTCAGCTTAGATACTGAGAAAGCATTTGATAGGGTGGACTGGGTGTTTCTGGAACAGACTCTCAATTATATGGGATTTCATGACACTTTTGTTAAATGGGTAAAGGTTTTTTTTTTTTATAAAAACCCTAAATCAAGAGTCCGAGTTAATGGTCATTGCTCAGAGTTTTTTAATTTAGGTAGGGGAACTCGTCAGGGAGATGCAATGTCCCCAGTCTTATCTGCACTTAGTATCGAGCCATTAGCGGAATTAATAAGAAATAACCGTAGAATACAGGGGATAAAGGAGGAAAGTGTCATAAGATATCGTTATATGCAGATGATGTATTATTATTCATTGAAAATCCTCTTACGTCTGTTCCGGCCCTCTTAGAATGCCTAAAAGAATATGGATTAGTTTCTGGATACAAAGTAAATGCTGATAAATCTGAAGCAATGATGATATCAGGACATTGGCCCACTCAATTAGACAAGGAGGTATCTTTTCGATGGTCTAGTAAGGGTTTTAGATACTTGGGGGTCATCCTTACACATCCTTACATATGCAGATAACTACACACAGCTTTTTGAAATTATAAAAAAAGACTTGGCTAGATGAGAGGTACTACCTCTCTCTATGTTTGGTAGGATAGAAACCGTGAAAATGAACATATTGCCGAGACTTCTCTTCCTATTTCAATCCCTTCCAGTTTGGGT
>JAFVLL020030427.1:0-18728 GCA_021397915.2 Tor tambroides | reverse complement strand
CCATAAAAAGTGTTCTTTGCTCACTTTATGTATCTTTGGTCGCTTGGTGTTTATAACCCATTCATAATTAAATAAAAGTTTTATTTTTCATGCTTTCAATCCTACACCATATTAAAATGAGGGACTGAATGTGAAATTGTGATATTTGACATTAATAACCATAAAATCTGATATGTCAAAACATATTTGTGCTTTAAGTCAATGTAAGTGCCATAGTCCTGCCATTTGTTCTATTACCTGTAATGTGTTTCTATGTTTTTCAGTTTCCTTACCCTTACATTTACCTCAGTTGTTGGAACCGAAAGTTGCGGGGGGTGTGTCACATGACATAACTGCTTTCTGGAAAACCCACAGGTGTAAAAGGGGGAACATGATTATAAACAATGAGGACAACCACATTTGAATTTTTAGGACACTTCAATTTTTTTTTTAGATTCACACCTGTATTTTGAGACAAGAGTTTGGTAAACCTGTGCCGTGTGAACAGCAGAACCGCACTGGACAACTAGTGTGTGCCAGGCCACACTGCACATACATTGCTCTTCTGTCTGTGTGTGTGTTAATGTGGGGTTTTGGTTACTCACAGAGACGGCGATATGAGAGCGTGTCATCTGAAGGCTTTGGATGTGATCACTGTCTGACAGCAGAGCTGATCCCATCAGTTTTGTGGTCTGTGTGTAACCCAGATGCTCTACACACACACAGTTAGAAACAACAGAGCCGTCAGTTCAGTCAGGTCTGATGGATAAACTCAGGCCTCCATTGCGCTTGTTTATTACATAACAACATGTCAACTATGACAAGCCTTTCTGTGGTGTGAACAATGGCAACTTTGATATTTACCTTGATATTTACTTTAGTCGCTTAATCACAGCAATAGCAAGAACAGGAAAAGAGCTTAAAATTATTAGTTGAATTAAAATGAGAAGTTATATAATTAAACTTGTGTGATGATGATGATAATAATAATAATAATAACATTTTAGCAATTAATTTGATTAGCATAGTTTTTAATGATGTTAAAAACACAGTTTGATAAAGAAAAATAATTTTAAACTTGTTTCGTAGACCCCTACAGAACAAAGATTGTGGCAGCAGTAGTAGTTTGTTAGTGGTTTGTTCAATTGTTTAATTACTTTATACTTTGATTGAAAACAAACATCAAATATGATTTACTGAACTGATTAGCCTTGACTGAAATGTAAGGCATCTTGTCATTGACATTCTGTGTGATCTGAATGTGATGAGATGAAAATATTTGCTCAAATATTGCCAGTAATATCAGCTGAATTACGGGCATTTGGGTTTTTTTCTTCTGTTTTTAGTGTTTTGTAAATGGCTGTGATGTTTCTAGTGAAGGTTATCGTTCTGTCCTCTGTTCTGGCTGCTCCTCTGTGCAACGCTCCATGCTTTTCAATAGATTTGCTTTGCTTGGCTGTAATCGGCTGTTTCTAAAACTGGCTGTTCGTCAAGGCTGAGAAATAAATGCACCAGCAGTTACACAACGTTCTAGATCCAGAAGAGGGTTCCCTTCCTTCCCAGCCCTTTTTCACTTCCCGTTTAACTGTGTCCTGTTGCGTAAGATCATTGACTCACTACAGTCATTGACTCGGGCATTATGCAGCAATAAGCATGACCTCATTACTTTGCATTTTAAAAAAAAAAGAAAAAATAAATAATAATGAAAAGTTTTAGTTTTAGCTTGTGTTGTAGTATTTTTTTAACACTTTATTTTATTGTGTCCTTGTTTAGGGCCCTATAAATTTATTTATTTTTTTCCCCCTCACAAATTACGTTTTTTCCCCCTCCCTTTTCAAAATCAGAAAGCTTGTCTAAATAATTGAGATCATGAAACTTGTATGATTTAACAATTTATTTAAAGTTTTGGGGCAATATGAAATCATATTTTGTGTTTTGTTGTTTTCCATTTCAGTTTGTCTGGATTCTGTTGGTTTAATTAAATATGAATAATCAAAAAGCTAGTCTAATCAGTTGAATTTATAAAACTTTAGTAACTTCATTAAAATTCATTAAAGATCATTATTTATTTCTTACAATAATAGGGCCATATGAAATAAATGAATTCATTCATCCAAAAATTCTGTTGTCTGTTTTAATTTTTCTGTATTTATGATTTAATACAAATTTATTATCCAAACATGGTGGTAATCAAAAGGAGGCCTAAAACATTGACAGTTTAATCCTTGAAATGTAGTCAAAAAAGTGTAACAATTCCTTTTATTTTGTGCTGCATAACAGAGGTTTAATGTTAAAATAAAAACAAGAAAGAAAAATGATCTTCATAATAATACACTGAACAAAATTATAAACGCAACACTTTTGTTTTTGCCCCCATTTTTCATGAGCTGAACTCAAAGATCTAAGACTTTTTCTATGTACACAAAAGGCCTATTTCTCTCAAATATTGTTCACAAATCTGTCTAAATCTGTGTTAGTGAGCACTTCTCCTTTGCCGAGATAATCCATCCACCTCACAGGTGTGGCATATCAAGATGCTGATTAGACAGCATGATTATTGCACAGGTGTGCCTTAGGCTGGCCACAATAAAAGGCCACTCTAAAATGTGCAGTTTTATCACACAGCAGTTCTGAGGGAGCGTGCAATTGGCATGCTGACTGCAGGAATGTCCACCAGAGCTGTTGCCCGTGAATTGAATGTTCATTTCTCTACCATAAGCGGTCTCCAAAGGCGTTTCAGAGAATTTGGCAGTACATCCAACCGGTCTCACAACCGCAGACCATGTGTAACCACACCAGTCCAGGACCTCCACATCCAGCATCTTCACCTCCAAGATCGTTTGAGATCAGCCACCCGGACAGCTGCTGCAACAATCGGTTTGCTTAACCAAAGAATTTCTGCACAAACTGTCAGAAACGGTCTCAGGGAAGCTCAACTGCAGGCTCGTCATCCTCATCGGGGTCTCGACCTGACTGCAGTTCGTCGTCGTAACCGACTTGAGTGGGCAAATTCTCACATTCGAGGGAGTCTGGCACTTTGGAGAGGTGGATGAATCCCGGTTTTCACTGTACAGGGCAGATGGCAGACAGCGTGTATGGCGTCGTGTGGGTGAGCGGTTTGCTGATGTCAACGTTGTGGATCGAGTGGTCCATGGTGGCGGTAGGGTTATGGTATGGGCAGGCGTATGTTATGGACAACAAACACAGGTGCATTTTATTGATGGCATTTTGAATGCACAGAGATATCGTGACTAGACCCTGAGGCCCATTGTTGTGCCATTCATCCACGACTATCACCTCATGTTGCAGCATGATAATGCACGGCCCCATGTTGCAAGGATCTGTACACAATTCCTGGAAGCTGAAAACATCCCAGTTCTTGCATGGCCAGCATACTCACCGGACATGTCACCCATTGAGCATGTTTGGGATGCTCTGGATTGGCGTATACGAGTATATATGTTCCAGTTCCTGCCAATATCCAGCAACTTCACACAGCCATTGAAGAGGAGTGGACCAACATTCCACAGGCCACAATCAACAACCTGATCAACTCTATGCGAAGGAGATGTGTAGCACTGCGTGAGGCAAATGGTGGTCACACCAGATACTGACTGGTTTTCGGGCCCCCCTGGACCCCCCCAATACAGTAAAACTGCACATTTTAGAGTGGCCTTTTATTGTGGCCAGCCTAAGGCACACCTGTGCAATAATCATGCTGTCTAATCAGCATCTTGATATGCCACACCTGTGAGGTGGATGGATTATCTCGGCAAAGGAGAAGTGCTCACTAACACAGATTTAGACAGATTTGTGAACAATATTTGAAAGAAATAGGCCTTTTGTGTACATAGAAAAAGTCTTAGGTCTTTGAGTTCAGCTCATGAAAAATGGGGGCAAAAACAAAAGTGTTGCGTTTATAATTTTGTTCGGTGTAATAATAATAATAATAATAATAATAATATAACACTTTAAAATAATGTTTCATTTGTTAACTACATTTTATGAATTAACTAACAATGAGCAATACATTGTTACAATGTTCATTAATCTTTGTTAATGTTAATTAATAAAAATAGAACTGTTCATTGTTAGTCCATGTAATCCCAGGTCCATTAAATAACATTAATAGATACAACTTTTGATTTTAATAATGTATTAATAAATCATGAGATCTACATTACATTAACTAAGATTAATAAATGTTTTAGAATTATTTTCCATTGTTAGTTTACGTTAACTGCTGTAGTTAACTAATGTTAACAAATGGAACCTTACTGTAAAGTGATTACCATTATTATTAATAATAAATGTTAGCCTTCAAACAAAGATCTTCAAACAAAGCAAGCGAAGTTTCAATACAAAGCCACAGTGTTATTCTTTCAGAGAAATCAGACTTATTTACAGTTGTCTCTAATCAGTGCTGTCTGATTGATAGTAACTTCTCAGTATTTCAGGCTTTATGTAATGATTTTTTTCCTATCATTACATAAGCCGTCAGTGATGCCCCAAAAGTGCTTTTTCCAGCTTAAATGCACGTCTTAGAGAGTTTTCATTCATTAGACGTCTGACATGGAGCCGAGCCACGTGTTGTTGTGTGGAATGAGAGCTTTTCTGAGAGCGTCTCTCTCTCTGTCTGTCTGAAAGCTCTTTTGTCTTCCTCTTTGCAGGTTCCTTTTGCAGGAATTAATAAGTGTTTTTAATAGGTTCTCTCGGAGCCCAGCGCTCGTGTGCTCTGTGAGCCGCGTGACTGAGGCAGCGAGTGGCTTGTGTCTGGCCAGAGCTCAACTTAATGCTCTTCTAGAGCAATAATGGCCTAATTAACACACACACACAGAGACAACAGGCTGAGAGAGGCTCCTCTGAGGCCTTCATTCACTCACTCACACACTTTATTTGTTCACTCACTTCTTTCATTCACTGTTCACACTCAGTTGTTTACTCACTCATTCAGTCAGTCATTCTCTCTCTGTTTTATTCACTTACTCATTCATTTACTTCATAGTTGCTTTCATGTATGTCTTTTGACATTTAATTGAACTGATTTTTTCTGTTTAAAACAAGCAAGTGTGAGCAATGGTTAAATAGGACCCTATGGAATCCGTTTCATTCATTTATTCATTTAATTATTTTATTTTATTTTCCTGATTTCTGTTGTATTGGTTAAATTACATTTTATTAATCAAAAATTATGTCTAATCAGTTTAAATTCATTACACATGAACAGTTTAATATTTAAATTTAAAATTGAATCTAACATTAATGGGGAAATCTGTTTTATTTTTTTCTTAGTTCCATTTTATTTCTCACAAAATCTGTGATATCTGCTTAATTATTTATGGATTCTGTTTTTATTTTCTATACAATTTTCTATACAGATTTAAAACTAATTTATCCCCAAACCTGTGGTAATCAAATGAATTTATGAAGTTCATAAAACAATTTTAAGCAGTCATGAAATCAAAGAGAATCAATAATGTTGATGATTTACACATGTGAGAGGTTACTCTACAATAACAGTACTTCAAGTTTCAGAACTCAAATTTATTTTTTATATATATATATATATTTACTTTTAGCCTACTAACTACTACTACTTTACTTGCCTAAATCCTAGTATTTTAAATTTGTGATTAATTGTTATATATATATATATATATATATATGTAATAGGGCTGTGCAATTAATTGCAATCGCAAATTTGCGCATACGATTTCTAAACCTCATAAGGCTGCGATTTTATTCCTTAATTTATTTATATTTTAATTCAGAATACCGCAACGTTCTTGTGCGCATGTTTAAGGGGCTGTTCACATCGCACCTAAAAACGCGTGGAAAACACTAGGCGTGCCGCTTTATCCTTTTTTTCCAAAGCGTTCAGGCGCTTGCGCTCCGGAGGCGTCTGCCGTTGCTAAGCAACCATGGCCTGCGCTCTCCATGAAGACGCAGAAGTTTCAGCGAAGGATAAATGGATTTCCAGCACTAAAAATCACTTGCAGTAGGTTCTGCTACTAAATTTATTTAAAAATGGGTATCCATAGCCTGGAAAAAAAATGAGCGCGTCGCACCGTGTCACTTGAGCATTTGAAATAACGAACTTGAGCGCACAAAAGACGCGACAAGTGAACGGCCCCTTAGATGATAACTAGGGGTGCAACGGTACGCGTATCGTGTACCGAACGGTTCACGGGCAAGTTCCAAATGGAAGTGATCATCCTTATCCCCTTGGATTGGGGACTTTGGAGTGAGCAGGGCACGTGCGTGTCGTTATTTAGTCGTTTGGAACGCACTTGGTGAAGGGAGCGATCTAATTTCCTCATTATCTTCAGCTGGGATGTTCCCGTGACAACGCAGCATGTTGTCCGTCAGCAGATGTCGCTGTTTTAATGTCATAAACGTCTTTTTATTGTTGTTGGCATAACTGTTGAAAAATAAACCTGCATTTTATATTTAAAACGTTTTTAAAATATGCTATATGTGCTATATAAAATATGCTTTTTTTTTTTCTTTTTTTTTTAATGCCATTGTCCATCAGCGAATCTGCTGACGGACACTGTTCTGCGTTGTCACGGGAACATCCCAGCTGAAGATAATGAGGAAATTAGATCGCTCCCTTCACCAAGTGCGTTCCAAACGACTAAATAACGACACGCACGTACCCTGCTCACTCCAAAGTCCCCAATCCAAGGGGATAAGGATGATCACTTCCATTTGGAACTTGCCCGTGAACCGTTCGGTACACGATACGCGTACCGTTGCACCCCTAATGATAACCAATCAGAGCTCACTCAGCGCACCACGCAAATTACGACGAAGCTGAACGGGAGAACAGAATAGGCGAACGGGAGGAAAGAACATATACAAAATATGGATGCAGGTCAGAATAAAAATGATTTGGTGCCAAAGAGAAATTCGACATCAGTCGTTTGGGAGTATTTTGGATTCAGGAGAGAGGATGTGTCACAGAGCAAGGTAATTTGCAAGACTTGTGTTTAGGTTAGGTCAGGTAATCTTAATTTATTATATGTTGTCTGTTTTTAAGACAGTTTATTACAGTTTTGTTTATCAAGCTGTTAATACTATGTTATTTCATTGTGAAATGTTTTGTTATGCACTTCTTGTGCACTGAATACATTTAGAATGTAGCATGTTTGAAAAAGCAAAAACAATTGCCAAAATTGTAAATAAAATCGCAATTGCAATATTCATTAAAAAATCGCAATATGATTATTTTGTCCATATTGCACAGCCCTAATATATATATATATATATATATATATATATATATATATATTATTATTTTTATTTTTTTTAACCTACTGTATTTCCAGGGCTGTTGTGTAAATGTAATTTCTAGTTGTATTTGCTAGAAAATTTCTAGTAAATTACTTCAGAGATGTAAGAGCATATTGATCACATGGTGTTCGAATGAAAGAAACTTATGATAAACACTGTCTTGTGAATAACAGATGTAGCTTTTAAATAAATAAATCCATCAGTTTAACGGCAATTAGAGCTGAAATGTGTGAAGGTTGTTAGTGGCTGTGCTGTGAAGTTAAGCCTCCTCACATGACTCGGTGTGCTGTGTGTTTCTGTTTCCCACCGTCTCTCACGCTCACTTTCTCTTTCATTGGCTTTTATTTCACCCCCTTGACACCAGACTCACTCTGCCACACACTCTACAGAGAGACATGAAACGAGTAAAGACACAATTCACTGACAACCGGTTGCAGCGGCAAAGCAACAGGAAGTCTGTCATAATGTGCAAGAGAGACTGTTGCAGTCATCATCCAGTATGCTAGTGTGATGCATCGCTACACTAAAGAGAGAGCTTGTGTGAGTGAAATCAAGAGACCAAAATATGTAAAAGGAGCATGTGAGTAGTTAATTAATCATTCTAATAATCATTACATTAAAAAACATGAAAAAAGCTTGCATGACGCTCATCTGCGTCTCACTATATGAACGTGTTTCATCTCCAGAGCTGCTCTGAGAGTCACGTGATGTTTCACCAGTTCATTTGAGAAAAACTACACTCAGATACACACAAACTTGAAGCTCTACACTACAACATGCCAAAATAAAAGCATGTTTTAAAAGAAATTATGACAGAAATATATTAATATTGTACAGTAGAATGTACTTTTCAAAGCAATAATAATAATTTGTAATATTTTAATATTTTTTTAATTTTAGAAGATGAATTCTATTGTTTGTTTTTTTTGCCTTCTATTTAATTACCATTGTTATGATAATAAATTTGAATTAAATCATAAATCCAGAAAAATGAAAACAAACAACAGAATTTCTGAAAAAATAAAACAAAATAGGGCCCTGTTACTGCAAAAATAAGTAATAATAGTAATAATAATATTTTTTTGGAGTTAAATCGATTAGACATGCTTTTAATTATGAAAATGTAATTAACCCGTTAGAATGGAATCAAGAAAAAAAGTGAAAACTGAAAGAAAAAAGAAAAAAAACTATTTTGGAAAAAAAACAAGCAAAAGATCATAGGGCCCTAAAAATGTCATTTTTCATTATTTAAGAAATTGTTAAATTGTATAGAATTCCTGATTTCAGTCATTTTCAGTAACCAAAATTTATCTCAACCGTTTAAATAAAATCTAGAAATATTAAAACAGGAAAAAATGGATTCCAAAAAAGTAAAAAAAAAAATAAATAAATAAAATTTGGGAAAAAATAAAACACAATTTGGGAAAAATGAAACTGATTTCGTAGGACTCTATGTCAGCCAGTCATTAGCGCTGAGCTGACTGCACATTATCCATTACATAATGTGTGGAAAACTCTAAAACCAAAATTTGTCAGCGTTTTGAGGACATTTAATTTATTCATTGATCTTTCATTCCATCTTGTTTATATGACTCATTATGTGCTTCTGCTGCAGAATGTTTTTAGCAGCAAGAAAACGATTCCTTATTAAATTAGAGTGACTTATCCCGGCATCACAGCCCAATTGTGATATTTTCATAATCTTTGGCCAGTTATTCAGCCCATCAATATCAGCAGGAGCATCTACTATACGACCGAAAGTCCAGCAACCCTTTGTCCTCTAGAGATACGATCACTGTCAGTGTGAAAGGGCTTAAGACCGAACCAGAACGGAGAGAGTGATGTCAGCAGAGATGAGTAGTGGCAGAAATCTGTGTTGTGGTGTTTTTCATCATGTCTCCTCCCCAGCATCAGTGACAGAGCTTCGCCCGCGGCCTGCAGTCACTCTGACCTAAATACAGACGAGCGGAGGAAGGCTGCTGAACTTGAGCTTTATGTAGGATTCTCTCTCTCTCTCCTCTTCCTCTGTGCTGCTTTCTTCTGTTTCTCACAGTTTCTGTCCTCTGACAGTGGATGAACTCATTGGCACCGGTCCGGCCGTTTGATGTCCCCCACACACACGCGCGCTAATCTTTTCTGCTTATTAACATTTTTTCCTCTGCGTTTTCTTCTGCTACTCTGCATTTTTAGACTGGGAAAGAATATCTGTGTGACGAAAGAGGAACTGCTGCTCACAAAGTGTCAAGGTTTATACAGTACCATTCAAAATCTACAGGCAGTTTTTGAAAGACTTCTCTTCTGCTCACCAAGACTGTGTTTGTTTAGTTCAAAATAGAGTAAAACAGTAAAAATTGTGAAATAATATTTCTATTGTAATATATTTGAAAATGTAATTTATTCCTGTGATTAAAGCTAACTTTTCAGTCTTCAGTGTCACATGATCCTTCAGAAGTCATTCTAATATGCTGATTTGCAGCTAAAGAAACATTTCTTACTATTATCAATGTTGAAAACAGTTGTCCTGCAAAATATTTTGGCAGAAAACATGATAGATTTTTTTCATGGTTCTTTGAGGAGTGGGATTTTGCAGCATTTATCTAAAATTATCTAATATTTAATGTCAATTTTGATCAATTTAATATAACTTTGCTGAATAAAATAATTCTATTAATCATATATGGCATGTGTGTAACTATATTTGGTTACAGTTGCAAACCTGAGTGTGTGTGTGGTTTTTGTTTCTGTCACTCTCACATCACACACAAGCTGCGCTTGGCACTGGCTTCTCATGCTAATGTGCTATTGCGTTTTCCTCCTTTCAAGACAAGCTGTTTCTCACTGCCTGTGTGTGTGTGTGGTTATGCGTCTCTCCTGGCTCATTCAAATGAGCGTCACGTTATGCTGTTGAAATCTGAGCTTCTGTGGAGTGAAAAAAGCCCTGAATCTTCCGCCAGTTTCTGTGCTGCTCTCTTTGAAGCTTGTGCTGTGTGTGTGAGTCTGTGTGCTGTCTGGCTCTGCAGGTGACTGACTGACTGACTGACTGGCTGCAGCGGCTCTGATGTGACTCAGCGCTGCGTGACTCCGCACGCGCGTGTGTGTGTGTGCTGGTGCGTTCAGGGGTGAACGCCACTCCGAACTTAGCGAGAGAGAATTATTGTGTGTGATAAGTAGACAGAGAAATGCTTCTACGCTGCTACAGTGAACACTTCTAGTAGTCATCTCAGATTCAATACCTGAATCCAGCCGTTAGATCCTCTGCATTTGAAGCTTGCATAAAAACGTATGTACTGTTTGTGTGATTTACAGTATTTACTTCCTTTTTGTCCATGTTTTTATTCATTCCTTTATTTGTAAAATATACTATAATACTTTTATTAATTTCTTTATTAGTGAAAAATACTATAATTTAAGTTCCTTAAAGGGATAGTTCACCCAAAAAAAAAAAAATTGTCATCATTTACTTAAACTTGTTCCAAACCTGTGTGAATTTATTTCAGCTGTTGAACACACAGACAAAAAAGATATTTTAAAGAATGTTGGTAACCAACCAGCTGACAGTAGCCACCGATGTCCATAGTATAGATAAAAATACTATGGAAGTCAATGGCTACCGTCAACTTTTTGGTTACCAACATTTTTTAAAATCATACAGGTTTGGAACAACATGAGTGTGATTAAAATGATCATTTTTGGGTGAACTATCCCTTTAAGCATAAATTTGTTTATTTTTCCTATTGATTAATTTTCAAAATGATTTATTTCTAATTTAGTTAATATAATATATAAATAAATGAATATACATTTAATTGCAGCGTGTGTTATTTAACATCTTTACATTTAAATAGTCAGCTTTATATCAGCCATCATCACTGACCCTTTTCTTTAAAATATCAGCACTGGCCATTAAAAAAATCCATATCAGTTGACCACAATTCAGTAGATACTAAAAATTTAAGGTGGCAATGCCAGTGTTTTTTTTTCTTCTGTGTCACTAATAATCCCTCAATATTGTATCTGAGTGCTGTACTAGTGCTGCTATTGACTTTGATACTGTGATAATTATAAAGGTTCAGTTATGTCTGTGAAATAATCTGTATTTGTTGTTTTTGTTTTACATGCTTTTTCCAATAATTTTGGATTTTCAATCATCAATGGACCAGATAATCCGACGTCTGTCTCTTTCAAACGTGTGCTGGCATCCGTCTGAAACGTGTCTCCCTCTGTCTGTCTACAGGAGGAGGTTGAGCGATGAATAAGCTACGGCAGAGTTTCCGGCGAAAGAAAGACATTTATGTGCCAGAGTCCAGCCGGCCGCACCAGTGGCAGACAGACGAGGAGGCCGTTCGCGGGGGCAAATGCAGCTTCGCCGTCAAGGTAATGGACGCATACACACCTGTGCTGAAGCACCTGCGGCTGTCAATCATTCTCATGCCGTTAATGCTAGAGATTACTAGAGCTTTGAGGGACTTGTCGACTGCTGTTGTGCCTTGACTCTGAACGCTCGTCTCTGACACAGATCACACTAGAGCCTCACAGTGTGTGTGACCCATTTTTGGAAAATTTTCGATATGGTTTTTGATATGGAAACCAGGCATTGTGACAAGAATAGCGCAACATATGTAATAAAAACACAGCATTAAAATAAGTGTTCTTCTGTGATCTTTACAGGTCACATATCATGTATTCGAAGAACCTTTGCTTTAAATATGAAATATTTAAAATTTTCTAAGAATTAGCCCCTCACACACATGGTTTTTGTATGTAAAAAAAAAAAAGAGCTATACGTCCCACCAGGGTTTCTGCAGGTCCTTAAAAATGTCTTAAATGTAGTTTTATCAAACAAAAACCTGAAATAATCTGAAATATCTTAAATGGTATAAAATCTTAACTTTAAGAAGTCTTAAAATTGTGGATGAGAAAAGCACAAATTGCAATAGGGCCTAATGTAATTTATTAAACTTGGGGAAAAAAAATCTTGATTTATTTGTTTATTTATATTTCATCGTTGAATGTATGCCTGTTAAGTAAAATAATTTGAGTTACATGATTTATATTGAGATTGTATGGGTTGGTTATATATAGACATGCAGTGTTAATTTTATTTGTGTAATAAAATTAAGCAGGAAAGTTGAAACTTACGTTGTGTCTCAAATGTTATTAACCTAGGAATGGGTCAGGATGGTTGATTAGCAAGTTTAGGTTTTTTTTTGTTGTTGATTTTATAGAAGTTGCAAGGAGATTCAAATCTCAAATAATTGATACTCAGCCTTGTTGAGAGCGTTTGTTTGTTTTGTTGGCGGTTCAAAGCCGTGTGGTTGGCTGTAATCTTTAGCGGTGCTACAAAGCCTGTGCTGTCCTTAACCTGCTTTTGATGTGTCTCTGATTTACCACATTTACCCACAATCCCACAGAGAGTGCAGCCTGAAACCAAAGACTTCTCTTCATTCTGACCATCAGTGCTCCTCTTCTCCTGTAGAGCTGCTTATTCACCTCTATGCTTTTAGTCTACTTTATCATATCATAGTGTAAGGTCACAGTAAATTGGTGGCCTGTGGCGAGTTGGTGTCTTTGTGTGTGTGTTTTGTGTTGTGTCCTAGATTCACTCACATCATCTGAGCTCTTATTTCTCCACCTGCTGATCATAAATATACTCCATACAGCTCACTATGTGAAGTGTGTGTGTGTGTGTGTGTGTGTGTGTGTACAAAGCGGTGAGTCAGTGTTTTGTATTGTTTGTGCTTCTGTTAAGATGAGGTGCTTTTTAAGGAGTGTGACATCAGTGAAATTGGTTGTTTTGGTCTTTGATCGTTAGGTATCACTTTACTTGGAGCTCTTTTTACATGCATTAGAGAAGTATTTTTAATGCAGTAATTATGCTTTGTAATGCACCTTGTAATAATAGTAACCAGCGATATAAACATTATAATACTTACAGTGCTGTTCAAAAGTTTGGGATAAGTAAAATTTTTAAAGTTTTTATAAAGTTTCTTATAGGGATGTACGATATATCGGCCACCATATCGGTATCGGCCGATAAATGTTCATTTTTCTGTTATCGTTATCGAACCGATAAGAAAATTTGGCCGATATATTAAATCTGATAAATAATGCATTATTTCCTGCAGAGACTCTTCAGATGCGCGCTGTTCGCGATGATGGTTTTTAGTTGCTTGGAATGTTATTGGAATCACTTCGAAAAGGAAAATACAGTGAAGTGCACATGTGCAGGGCAAGTCTGTCATATTTTGAGATCATTACTGTAAAATAATTAATGGAATCTATGTGTGTCCATGTTTTTGCCCGTTGTTACGGGAAGAGCGCATCCACAACGGATCTACACATTCATGACTAGCTAAGTTAAGTTCGCTTGTGTATTTGCAGCCTTTTGTGCAATTGTAGGTGGTAATATTGTATTTATTTTATGCATATATACCTGATTTATCTCATAGGCCAATAGAATTCGTTTGGTTAAGCTAGCGCGTTAATAGAGTGCTTCGGTTTGCCGGGGATCATCTTTAGCTCAGCGCATGCAGCTCAAACAGCAGAGCACAACATTAATAACTATGTGAATGGGACTATCATATATATAATATTATAATGAGAACACTATTATTATAAAGCTTTGTGAATTCTTTGGTTTAATTTGTCGTGTTTCAGCGCGTTGTTGCAGGAAGAGCGCATCCACAACAGCAGTTACACATTCAGGTTAGCACGTAACTTAGTTTGAGTTCACTTGTGCATTTGTGTCTTTTTGTACATACAAGTAGTAATTATTATGTTTAGTGTATGTTGTATTAACAGCTGATTAATCTCATATATGATGTGTTTCCTTGAGTTAAATAAGCTGCAAAGCGCTTCAGTTTACCGGTGTGCATTTAGCTGTTCAGTTTCAGCGCACGCAGCTCGAACAGCAATCCACAACATTAATAACAATGATTGAATTTGAGACTATCATGTATATAATATTATAATGAGAACACTATTATTATAAAACTTTGTGAATTCTTTGGTCTAATTTGTCGTGCTTCAGCGCGTTGTTGCAGGGAGAGCGCACCCACAACAGAAGTACACATTCTGATTAGCAGTTCGAGTTCACTTGTGCATTTTTGTACATAAGTTGTAGGCTGATATTATGTTTATTTTGTATAAATAGCTGATTAATCTCATATAGGCCTATGATTTGTTTCCTTGAGTTAAATAAGATGCCAGCAAAGCGCTTCAGTTTACCGGTGTGCATTCAGCTTTTCAGTTTCAGCGCACGCAGCTCGAACAGCAATGCTCAACATTAATAACAATGATTGGGACTATTATATATATATATATATATATATATATATATATATATAATATTGTAATGAGAACACTATTATAATAAAACTTTGTGAATTCTGGTTGGTTTAATTTGTCGTGTTTCAGCGCGTTAATGCGGGAAGAGCCAAGAGCGCGTCACGTCTTATTAGCGTGTAACTTAGTTCAAGATCACTTGCGCATTTGTGTCTTTTTGTGCATATAATATTATGTTTATGTTGAATAAATAATAAGCGCTTCAGTTTACCGGTGTTCATTCAGCTCTTCAGCAGCACACGCAGCTAAAACGCTACTATTTGGAACAGTGGTATTAATTTAAGATACTTCTTTTTCAAGATCATTGATATATTAATAATAATAACCACCACTTTTATTTTTATCTTATTATTTTAATCAACAATATGGTTTAATTAAAATAATTTAATTGTCAGTGCAGAGGCTGTTCCGTTGAATTTATCTATGGCACATTATTTATTTATTTTTTTTAAACATGTAAAGTTAAGTAATGTTGTCCAGTGACTTGTTTGCATTATTTAAGCATTGTTTTATTTATTTGTAAGGCTGCTTTATGTTTGATTTATTCTGAAGTGTTTAATGGCTTTTAAAGGTGAGACTTTTTTTGTAATCAGGCTCTCAAAAATTATAAAAAATTTGGATTTAGATTTATCGGCTAACATATCGGTTATTGGCTTTCATTTATAAAGAATTATCGGTTATCCGTATCGGCCAAACTTTTCATATCGGTGCATCCCTAGTTTCTTATGCAAATCAAGGCTGCATTTATTTGATCAAAAATACAGAAAAAACTGTAATTTTGTGAAATTTTGTAGCAATTTAAAATAACAGTTTTCTATTTTAATATACTTTAAAATATAATTTATTCCTGTGAACAAAGCTGAATTTTCAGCATTATTACTCCAGTCTTCAGTGACACATGATCCTTCAGAAATCATTCTAATATGTTGATTTATAATCAGTGCTGGATACAGTTGTGCTGCTTAATATTTTTTGGGACCTGTGATAATTTTTTCAGGATTTTTTCATAAAGTTAAAAAGAACAGTGTTTATTCAAAATAGATTTTTTTGTTACAATATACACTACTATTAAAAAGTTTGGGGTCAGTATTTTTTTCCCCTTCTTTTTTTAAGAAATTAATACTTTTATTCAGCAAGTATATATGTTAAATGGATAAAAAAAAGTGATAGTAAAGACTTCTATTTTGAATAAATGCTGTTCTTTTGAACTTTTTATTCATCAAAGAATCAAAGGAAAAAAAACGTATAAAAAATATTAAGCAGCACAACTGTTTCAACACTGATAATAAATCAGCGTATTAGAATGATTTCTGAAGGATCATGTGACACTAAATACTGGAGTAATGGCTGATGAAAAATCAGCGCTGCGTCACAGAAATAAATTATATTTTAATGTATATTAAAATAGGAAACCAATTTGCAATAATATTTCACAATATTACTCAATAATATTGTTTTATTAGATAAAATATTTTTGAAGTATTAGCATGGTTCGGGTATATTTCATAGTACTAGCCATAACCTCTGGTTATTGTCTCAGCTTTAGTTAAGTTATGTAGTTAGATCAGCTATAGGGGGCTAGATTAAAACACTATTGAAATATTAGCATATTTCATAGTGCCAGCCATAACCTGTGATTATTGTCTAAGCTTTATTCAAATTGTTATATAGTTAGACTAACTATAGAGGGCTAGATAAAAGCACTATTGAAGTATATTTCATAGTGCTAGCCATAACCTGTGATTATTGTTTGAGCTTTATCTAAGTTGTTACACAGGTGACTGTAGGGGGCTAAACAGAACCCCTATTTAAAAACAACAAGCAAGAGGTGGTCTGTTAACAAGTTAGTCACCGGATACCTTCCTTGGACCAAGTGCTTGGACCTTACAGTGCTTTTTGACTTTGATTACAGTTATCTATGAAAAGATATAATGCATTACAATGTACGTTATGAATAATTATAATGCATTATACATAAAGGCTTCAAGTAAAGTGTTAGCATTTTGGACAAGAAAAGGTTATAGTTGTATAGGCTATTTGTTGAATATACAGTTTTTCCATTAAAAGATGGCATTAAGTGTCCATATGTCCCTATGAAATGTGTCTGATCAGGCTCTGGCGGACATGATATAGCCATAATGCAGGGCTTTCTTTATAAGTTCGTCTTTCTATGGCTGGTCACTGATTTCTCTGATAGATAGATGTGTGCTTGAAGAAACACAGTTGCTCAGCTCTGAGCTCAGGCCCCAACACACATTAGTGACATTTTTGTCTCCATTTTACAAGCCACTAAAAATTTCAGTGGAAATCTAATAAACACTAACCCCAGAATGTGTGTTGTAAAGCCTTGCAAAAAATGTTTGCCAAAACAAAATGAAATCTGGATGATATATCGGCAAGGACCGCCGGATGGCCCGTGGCAGAACTACTGTCCTGATCGGGCCAGTGCTGCGTCGTCACGAAAGTTCGGCATTTACAGGTATTTAATCTTTGCCAATTTTAATATTCAAGTGCAAGAAGTGAGATCTGGAGCATGTGAATACTGAATTGAGCTCTCTCTCACGTCTTGCACTTGGAACAGGCAAATTTTTTGGTGAGCTTCACACTTACAGCCAGTTATCATTAACTAAAATAGTCTGAATCGCTCTGGATCAAGTTTTTGATACCTGGCTTTTAGCACTACATTTTTGAACGTATCTGATGAGCAGTTCACATAGGTTTGGTAGTGTGGAGGACACACTTATGTAAGCGGTTTCAGACACAGAGTGTGTATGTGACTGCTGAAGAAGAGCAGCTCTATGAATAACTCTGTGCCCATTTCCCAGCTAAATCACTGCTCTGTTCTATTACAGGCTATGGAAAACGGCTGCTCTGGTCGTTAAAGACAGATGCTTTTCTCATTCATGCTCAATAACTGCTTCAGAGCCAGGTTAGAAGTCATGTCAGATGGAGACCAGACCTTAAAACCTCAATTTGCCAGCTCTCTGAAACAATGTCAAACTCCAGAGCATCACACAATCATCCGAATACTGGCTAAATCTCAGTAATTCTGATCTATTCCAATAGTCAAATTTGACAGTGTGTGTTTCTTCTTTGTGTAGAGCCATTTAATGCAATAATGCACTCATATATGTAGATGTAATATATATGACTGTATATTTATTACGTAGGGTATATATAAATACACATACAGTATATATTTTGAAAATATTTAGATGTATTTGCATGTATATATTTAAATATATTTAATATATATAAACATATTTTTCTTAAATATGTATGTGCATGTGTATATTCATATATACATAATTATACACAGTACACACACACATAGTATGTACACACAAACTTTTATTTTGGAATCGCGATTAATCATTTGACAGCACTAATTTTTATGTAAATTTACTTTTTTGATTGTAAAAATATATCCTTATATGTTCCACAGACAAAAGTCAGAGGTCTGAAACTACATGACAGAATTGTAGTTTTTGGTTAATCTAATGCTTTAGCACTATTTCATATAGTCAGATTACAGCAGTCCATGTAAAATAAGCCTTTGCCAGCAATCTAGATTTCCTGAATGAAAGTTGCTGATATTTAACCCTATATATCCTACTGCATCATATTTGATACACAAATTTCTAAGGCCTCTAAATGATCAACATGATCAAATTTTCAGAAAAACTTGAACACAGTCTACTACATGCTGCTTCGCTTTACTTAATTATCCATAAAAATTGTTCAAATGTGAGTCTAAAGTATGATCACCAGGCTTTTGAGGAGCATTTATTCATTTATCTCTCAGTCATCATTGTATTGCATTGCATTACATTTTGCTCATAAAACTAAGCATTTAAATCTCATCTCACTAAGACACATTGTTGGAGAATATAAAGTTCTATCATTTTATGTAAGTATCTGCTATACTGTTATAAAGATCTCTTTGATTTACATTATAAGCTATCAGAATTGGCTTTTTGGCCATATAAATATATAAACATCTGCACCAAATTGCAGATGGTGTTTTTCCTCTACATTCTCACTATATCTATATATCACTGTATATATTGCGTTCTGCAAGTGAACGACACATTATTGTGCCATCCCAA
>JAFVLL020030425.1:0-13008 GCA_021397915.2 Tor tambroides | reverse complement strand
TTTCTTGTACTTCTTATGTGGTTAATTTACAAAGGAGAGTATCCCACCAATAACCAGAGACGGTGTGCCTAGGTCGTCATCATCTGCGATTATAAAAAGGTGCCCAAAACACTGGCGCATGTCTATGGCACAAACTATCATATCTCCTGCTCTCAGCAGAATGGTGTTCATTTTCTCGAGCCCTGTTCTTCTGTCATTCAGCCTTGTTTGTTCTTCCATCAGCCAGAGAATCCAGAGGGACCCATGGCTCAGGTTGTATTATGTCTGTGGGTATAGGAGAAAAACAAGAAAGGACCACACAGTGTTTGCCATCTAGTGAGAGCTTATTAGACAAGCTCTTGTGCTATAGGGTTGGGCGATGTCTACCAAATTTGCATCGGACAATGTCTACAGTGAAACATCATGATGGACGTTGACATCGGGGGCCGGGGTTAGGGGTGTGCCCGAAGCGTGACTCCGTATTTGGAAAGGCACAGAAAACAAATAACGCGTTCTACGGAGACACTAAAGGGACATGGTTAGCCACTTGATAGTGGTAGCCTGTTACATTACAGTAGCCTACATGAAAGTTCACTTACCACATACACAGAGTAAGGAGAGATGACTGATAGGACAATGGCGATTGATTTGCAGATCCTTGATTTGCAGATCCACCACTGACAAACATCTAATCTTGTAAATTGTGTGGTAAGTACTGCCACTCTGTATTATAGAGTCCGTGTGATCGCGAATCTCGAAAGTGAAAGTAAAATGAGAGCGTGCATTCGAAAGCCATTTCAGTGACCTGCATATTAATAGTGGCTCCCCGATTTATTTACAGTATAATTACCCAACGATATAATTGCGAGAGAAAGTATTGAAATATATATATTTTTTTATCCTCCGATCTCGTAGGCTATTTGTTCTCTTTAGGGGTTCCGTTGTACACTTAATTTTCTTTCCGAACACGGAATTGGGGTGCGGCGGATTGCGGGAGGGGGAGGGGGGAATCACGAGGCCGGCTCAACATCGTGATGTCTGTCAGCCATCGGCGATGGACGATGGCATCGTCTATCGGCCCAACCCTATTGTGCTATTGTTGTGAAAATGAATACATTTTCTTTTGAGAAACCCTTGAATTCTGGGTAGACTTCTTCTCAAGGGCTGGTGGAGGGGCTTTTGTAGCTCTAGGAACAGAAACATACTGCAGACTCTAATGGAAGTTATAATAAGGTTCATTACCACTAATGCTTCTAATGATTGTACATGATTTTGTTTCTCTTTTCACAGCATGTGCCCCTCTCTTGCAAATGACAGGCTAACTTGTCTGGAAGGTCCATAGCTGGTGCATGAGGTTAAACTCTTTGTGACTCAGCAGATGTGATGTGACAAAGTGACAAGCTTCTGTCTTATTCAGAGTTTTTGAAATAACTAGCCATGACCGTGATGAGCAACACTGTGTTTTGTCAGGAAGGGCACCACTACGGTTTCTGGGCCCTCTGAATAGTTTATTGCTTCTGCCGGTTTAAATCTCAGTACATTGCTGTTTGTCAGCGCCGGCTCCCTGTCTGATCTGCTCCTGTTTGTCAGTCACTGGGTTTACATTTTGCAGCATTAAAGCCGGTAGTAGCTGGTAGGTTTAATGCACCAAATCGGCATATTTAAATGATTTTTGAAGGATCATGTGACACTGAAGGCTGGAGAAATGACTGCTGAAAATGCATCTTTTAAAAAGTAGAACACTTGAAAAAAGTCTGCACACTCTACCAAAAAAACAAGTCATCAAATGCAAGATATAAGCAATACTTGGCTGTGCAGACTTTCTTCAGGTGTTTTACCTGTTTGTCTATGCATCTCATTTGGACTGGTTTGAAGGTGCGGTGAGTTCCTGGCTATCCTTCAGAAAATTCAGTTTTACCATCACAGGAACAAATTAAAAATGTAAAATATATTCAAATAGAAAAGTTATTTAGAGTTGTAACAATGTTTCAGAGTACTGTTTTTACCAAATAACTGCAGCCTTGGTAACACTATTTTAATATTGGTGCATCCTTAATCTCCCTACCACTCCTCATTCATAACATGGATGAGGAGATCCTGATTGTGGAAGCTGAGAAACGTTGGATATTATATGACAAATCCCTGAAGTTCCACTAGGAAAACAATTCAAGCTATTACGCTTGGATTAGCATTATGGAAAACATTGATTGGGTCTCATCACATAGCATTTTGGACAGATGAATTGCTTGTTGTTGAAATTTGAACATGTTGCGTTTGGTTAAGATGTGGTGTTAGACTGCGAAACAAATTCTTTTCTCAGTTGTACAGGCAGAGCGGAGATCAGGATTGGAGAAACAGTTGGCGCCTTTGCCTTGTTTGCACCTGTATGCAATCCATCTTTCCCCTCCAGCTACACCTCCACCCCCAGGCCTTTTGGCTGGTTTTATTTATTTATTTTTTTCTCTTCCATGTTTGATTTGTGTATTTATTCTTACTTATGCTCCTGTGGCATGATATCTCCTGCTACCCACGCTCTGCTAATGGTGGGTTTAATTGCTTTCTACCGACCTGGTTGTTTACACAAAGATTTGGTACGGCACTCGCTATCTGTGCTCGATGCCTCAGTGAATTCAGCGTGTTGCTCGTGAAATGACAAGAACGCAAAAACAGCTCACTCTCCTTGGGTCATGTGACTGCAGACAGGGTGTGGCCTTTTCCAGGGAGCCAAGCTGTTTATGGCAATGAATCAGTGTTCATGCCAACCCCAGCACACTCACACTCACAGTATGCACACAGAGAGAGATGGGTGTGGCTCTTCCTCCCACCCCATCCACTATACATAAACAGGATGTTGTCCATTTCTAATTGAAATGACAGTAAAACAATGTATGAGTGCTGCTGGCCAGTGCAAAACTTGCTAGGGCTTCTAAGTGTTTTTTAGTGTGTTACTATGCACTTGCTCGGGTGCTCGGAGTGCTTGCTAGGGCATTCTTGTTGCGAGGGAATTCTTGGTGTTTTATGAGTGGTTGCATCCTCTAACCCTCGTGTAATGCTTCATATTTATAATTTACAGTTTGGGTCAGTAAGATTTTTTTTTTTTTTTTTTTTAACTGTCTTTGAAAGGAGTCTCTTTAATGCTCAATAAGGCTATATCTGTTTGATTAAAATACAATAAAAACAGTAATATTGTGAAATATTATTAAAATGTAAAATGTTCTATTTAAATACATTTTATTCTTATGACTTACTGTTACCCCAGTCTTCTGTCACATGATCCTTTAGAAATCATTCTAATATGATTTATCTTCTCCTTTCACTTCTTTTCATTTTTATTATTTCAAGATTCATATTTTAAGATTATTTAATGCACGTTCAAAAAAGTTCAAAAGAACATAATTTATATAAAATAGAATTTTTTTGAAATTGTGAAATTCTTTACAGTCACTTTTGATCAAATTTACTCTATTTTTTATTAAAAAACATTTTGAAAGGTATATGTGTACAAAATTCTATCCTATTTTGTGTAAATGTGATGTATAGAGAGGGGGGGGTGGAGAGAGAGATTTGAACAAGGTTGAATTGAAGCTTAATGTGAGGGCTGTTTGTTGAACATGCAACTTAGCAAAAAATACATTCCAGTTTCACAGGGAATGTGGTTGTACTCATTTACAAATAGTAAATGAATTCAGAAATAAATTCAGTTAATGGTTTTTTGTGTGCAGCAAGTGAGCGTGAGTCGGCTGGATTGGTGCAGAGCGAGCAGCTGGGTCCAGGGCTCCGCATTCTGTCGCTTTAGTATGCAAGGCAGGTGTGGCTGCAGTCAGAGGGAGGGTGGGCACAGGCCGACGCCTCGACACACAGACAGTGTGTTTCGCTCCCGGCTGCATCCAATTACACGCCCCCTGTTACACACACACACTCACACAACCCAGCACAATCATTTTCTGTCCCTTTTTTTCTTTCCTTTTCTATACACCCCATCTGTCTGTTCATGCCTTCCTTTCTGTCTCACATCCTGCTGTCTTCACCTCTCAGTCAAAATGTCTCAGCATCCGTCTCTTGCAGTCGCTTTGCAGCCATGCCTTCTAAAAAAAAAAAGACAATCCTTGTCTACTTTGATGCACATCCACTTTCATCCTTTTTTGCGATCAAGCTTCCTTGTCATCTGTTTCAGCCGCAGCTTATTTGGTTCTCGCTCTCCCTGTCAGAGACCCAGAGGCGTCTGATGAATGAAAAGCTGAAATTTAGGAGCCAAGGGAAGCAAAGACAGATGACCTCTCTGTCCAGCAATGTACAGCGACTGTTAGAAAAGGGAATAGGAATGACTTCCACCATTGAGGTGCTATTGACCGGTCAACACTCTCTTTAGAGGGTTAAAAATGACTACGTAGTCAGTTCTGGGCATCTGTTGGTTTTCCAGCATTACAAAATGAGTTCACAAGTTGCTGCCGTAGTTTGTTTATTTGCGCACCATTTGTCTCACTCTCCCCAGGGAGCTGCTGGATGTCTGTGAGCCCTCCAAGCCATTTCCTTGATCCAAATGGATGTTTTCGTGTATTACAAACGAAGCCGATGCTCAAAAATAAATCGTCCTCCTTTTAGCATACTTCCTGTAAACGGCTTCCCCTCTGCCTCACCTGAATTGAACTTCATCCTTTCAGGGGTAATTTAATAGCTGTCTGCATCCGGTGCTCCGCCTTTAATTATCGGGAGTGCATCAGACTGTTTGATTCGGCCCTCCGGCTTTGATGGCTTGGACTGGCCTACTTTGCTTCGTTGCATCTCCCTGTAGCCATATTTAGTTAAAATACGAAAAAAAGTTGAGACTTCCGTCCCACTCTCTACCACACACTTTTGATAGGTGAATTACATGGCCGCCTAATTTAATTCACTTCCTGATTAAAGGCAGATAAAAACAACCACACTTAGTCTAAAACGATAATGCAAGCATTATTGCGTTTTTGGTAATGGCTGACAGACTGAACACGGCAGACATTTCAGCACTGAAGAGGAGCGTTATTGCAATTTTTAGACACTGACTGTATAAAACGGCTTCGTCTGCAGGGAACTGAGATGTTTTCTCTTCTTTTAGATGTGCGCTAACTTGCATGTTTTACTCAAACTTTTGAGATGCAATGTAGACTGATGACTCACTCTCATAAAAACCCGACAGACAGAGTGAGAGGGTGGAGAGAGAGGAAAGAAAGAACGACTGAAGAGGTGGCGAAGCAGCGCAGGGTTTGTGGTGTTGCAGAGCCCCAGCGGAGTGGAGGCGGATATGGGGCCTAAAGGCCTGCGCTGGCACCACTGCTGCAGGACAGCGGAGGAAACAGATGTGGCCATGATTTACATCTGCTGCCTACCAGCGACTGCTCATACGCTTTAATCTCACAGCAATGCCTCGTTCTTATTTCCTTCCTCTCTCTCTTTCTTTGCCATCTTCTGCTCACCCGGATGTTCCCACCTACTTTTGCACTCCCCCGTGTCTCAGCAGCCCCCTCCATCACCTCCGCAGCCGCTCCCCACCCTTCATCATCCTCTCCAGCTTGATCCACACGTTCAGCCTGAGTTCAGATGCTTTAATCCTCTCAGTGTCTTACCATCCTCCTCACACTCACACTGGGATGCGGCGTGTGAACTACTTAGTGCACCCTCTTCTCCATTTACACAGCCGCACACTTCCGCCACCGCTGAGATTTTAAGCAGACGCCGACCTCTCTTTTTATTTAACTGTGTGTCTGGTGACTGCTGGGGGGTGAAAATGCATTAATGTAGAGCATCGCTACTCAAATGAGCTTTGAATCTATTTTGTGCATGTTACAGTTTACTAATGAATTTTCTATAGGCTGTACTTTTTATAGTAAATGTGGATCACAGCAAGAGGTCCTCGAGACCATTGTGTCATCCTGCTAGAACATTATTCTGTTTTGCAGTCAGATGTTTGTAGCTTCAAATGAGGTCATGGAGACCGCTGTCATGGTGAAGGCGAACATAAATACCTATTTGTAGGAAGTGAAGTCACTCAACTCCTCCCTTGACAAGTCAGACTTTCTCTGTTGGATTTCCAGCTTTTTTTTTTTAATGTGCCAAAGCATATTGTTGAAAATGAAAAGGCCATGTCAGGATATTTGCATTGTGAGTGCTTGGGTAATAAAAAAAAAATGCTGAAATATTTTGGGTTTTTAAAAAAAATACAAACATGGGTAGAAACAGATAAGGGCTGAGTACTCTGATGTACATTTCCAGGTTTGATTAAATTCTAGTTTAGTCAGTTCATTTTTCAGATTTGTTTCGGTATGTTTTTGTTATATGGTTTTTGCTTCTGTTTGAAAGCAGTTCTCTGTTAATGCTGCAAATGGTACAAGGCAGTGTTTCAAACTTATTTTGAAACTATTCATTAAAAGAGATACAACTATTTGAAAATCTGGAATCTGAGGGTGCAAAACAAAAATCACCTTTAAAGTTGTCCAAATGAGGTTCTTTGCAATGCTTATTACTAATCAAAAATTAAGTAAAAATTTATTTATTTTTTTTAATTGGAAAATCTGTTTTCACTCTCCTTAAAATAGACAAATATTTAAGTTGTGCTCACGTGGACTGGCCCATAGTAGCCCTTTGGTTTTCTCATATGTTAAACTGTCAACCATGTTGTGACAACCTTTGGACCTGTTTGGTTGCACATTCACCAAATCTACACCCAGAACGAAAATGCTGGTTTTATATGCCAGGCGTTGTTGCACCAGCCTGCCGCTGTTTCATTTTGAGGCATGCAAATGGCTCTTTGGGCTGAGCTCATCCTCTAAATGCATTGTAGGAGAGCATTTTAAAATGATTTGTTAAATGCACCTCAGGGACTGCGTGATAAATTGTACCGTTCTTAGGTGAAAGTCAGTTCAACTCTCAGGCCTTCACATAAAAGGTCTGTTGTCAGATTGGTTTATCAGTATGACCTTGGCAAGAGGCTAGTAGTTATCTTGTTGTATTTTTCATGGAATGTTGTACCACCCACTTTTATAGTAGGATATTGTTTTTCACAGGTGATGTCTCAGCTTAAAAAGGTGCCATGAGAATCTCAACAATGTTACATGGGCGATAAAGGGTGGAGAGATTTGCATTGCTGTGTGGTTTTGGCACTGTGTCACTGGACTGCACTGATTGCTTGACTACAGCTGCTGAAAATTGCAATTTGACAGCTTTATACTTCACCCTGGGTAGTGTTATTCAGTGCTTGAATTGAAATATGCCTTGCCTACATAAGTTTGAGAGAGACCTTGTAATATCCTTGATTCACTGAGTCTAGTGTAGAGAAACAAAAGAGCAAAAGCGTTCAAAGGTGTGAAAATGTTTGCTTTGGTTGCTGTTTTGTGTAAAGAGTGTTTAAAGATTTCTTTTTTTCTTTTTTTTTTTTTTAAGTTCACGGTCATGATACTGTGCACTTGAAATAGGCTTTTTTTTGTCTTGTTTCAACTTGCATTGTCAGCTTTTTTTTTTTTTTTTTTTTTCTTCTTTGGAAAATAGTTTTGCATACACTAAGCATCATTTAACAGCATTTTTCACCCTAGGTCATACAGTGCAACAACTAATTGTAGTGCTGCCATATTAATCACAGTTGCGAGAAGCATCTCAATTAGTGTTGTTTGCTAAGGCAAGCATCACTATTGCTATTGCTCATACCTGGGTTTAGGAATTTGAACAAACTCCTAAAACAGTTTCTTAAACTGTGTTGTGTAACTAAGTCAAGGTGTTTGTGCTGCAGACATAAATGATGTCTCAAATCAGGCAGCTTTTTGAGGCGAGGTGTGCTGTTGCTTTTTCTAGTTGAGCAGGAGGAAGTCAGTAAAACTTCTGTACCTTCACCACTCCACCAACTTGAATTATTGTGTACATAAATTCCTTCATATTTTAATAGAATAAGATTTTATGCAATATGCAGACATTATTGAAGCAGGTGATGGGTTGATGGGTGTTGAGTTGATGGTCTGGGAGTTACAGGGGCTGGTAAACATTGGGATGGGTTTTCCAAGTTGTGAGTGGTGAAAAGGAATGGAAAAAAAACTAGTTTAGCAGGATTAGAAACAGACTGTGGGAGTTTACTGTATGTCTCTGACTAAACAGATGAGTCTTCACTCTTGATATACAGAGAATATGAGAATGTGAGTCTCAAACTTTGCTAGGTGGAGTTTTTCAGTCTTAGGAACCCTGCCTGTAAGAAGATGCTCTTCCTCCTGTAGTGGAGTTAGCTGTCTTGGTGCTATCAAATAATGAGTGTTTTGAGAATTTTGCATCTTCGTGGCAGAAGACATACACTTATTTTTGTGTGAATTATCCCTTTAATGTGTAAAAGTAAAAAGTTTGGGCTCAGTATGTGTGTACAGACATTTTATATATATTTTAAAGAACTGTATATATTTTAAAGAAATGAATTGCTTGCTTTTGTTTAGCAAGGATGCATTACATTGGTCAAACATGACAGTAAAGATACTAATGTCTAAAAGGATTTGCATTTCAAATAAAAGATAAGTAATGATTCTTGAGCATCAGATTAGCATAGAATGATTTCTAAAGAATCATGTGACGCTGCAAACTGGAGTAATGATGCTTAAAATTTGGCTTTGATATCACAGGAATAAATTACATTTTCAAATAGTAAAATAGAAAAGTTATTTTAAGTTGTACAAATGTTTCACAGTTTTACTATATTTTTGATCAAATGCATGGACTTGCATGCATGGAATATTGGTGATTTTATTTATTTATTTTTTTTCTCTGGTGTTGAAAACTTCTACATAGTTGCTAGGGTTTTTTTTAAAAACACCCTTCTATTCCTGTTATCAGAGATGAACTTGGGTGTGTCCTCTTCAGTATGGCATGACATTGCTTTATAAATTTTTTTTTTTTTTTTTTTTTTTTCCCTTTCTTCTTCTCCTCCACAGAAGCACACAAACATTTTTTGTGCTCTGCTAATCTGAAGGCTCGGTAATGGCCTCTCTCAATGCCTTGGGCAATGGATGACATTTGTTTGGAAACACTGTAGTGCTTGTTCATGTGGCATTTACACATTTCGACATTTACAGACATCCGTTACATTAGTACTAATGTTAGAACTAAACTCAAAAAGCTGTATTCTGACCTGACTAATGTGGTTTGCTCAAAGACACACTTATACATAGAACAATGAGTACATTTTTAAAATCAGAGCTCACTTAGGTACTTTAAACTATGATGAGACTGAGTGCCAGGGTTAAAATAATACTAAAGAGAGGCGAGAATCATTGACCTCAGTAGTTAAACTGTTCATCAGAATTGGGTCACTCTGATCAGAATAAAACTACAATGGGCTGATGTCTCCTCCGTTAGAGGTTAAAGCCTCGTTTATACTCACGCCTGGCTCCGCTTCGCGAGCCTCCGCTGACTGCACGCGCACCTCCCCAAATGGACGAGGTGTTTATACTTGACGCGTTCGCCGTTGAGATATTCTTTGAAACGACAGGGGGCGCACAAACGAAATTGTCCTTTAAATCCGCAGGAAGTAGAAGAGAAGTAGGAATTTTACCGGAATTACGTCAGATCATTCAAGATGGCGTCTCGCAAGCAGCTGCTCGACAAGGAAACGGAGGAGATTTTGTGTTTGTTGCTACTATCAACATGTTTGTTACTACTATTTGTGCTTACAGTAAAGAATAATGCAAAAGATGTTTGTGTTGACAAATACGAACTACAGTCCCACACTAATTTTACAGAGACTACACACTTGTTTATTGCCCTTAATATTTGTATTTTTATATGTTGCAGCTTTGATAGTTGCTGGACTATTGTTTGTTGATTTAATAAAATTTTACATCAAACTTTTTGTTCACTCTTTCATTTCTGTGCATAATGCAGACACATTTCTACATATTGCAGTATAGCTAACGGTATGTGGGTTATTTGACAGTGTTGGAATTACAGGATGTCTTATTTCTTATTCTAACATTTCAAATTAGACCACATTATTAGAGTACAAGTTAGACAAAAATATTGCCACGTTGAGGCTCAAGTAGGTGTAACTGTTCAAATGCAAGATTGTTATGTATATAAATTGAAACCCTGCAGTGTTTTGCAAATGTAAGACTTCTGTAAAGGTTAGGGACTGCAAAATGTACTTTGCCATAGATTAACCCATGTGATGTCTTTATGTTATATAAAATGAGAAGATATAAGAACAGTTCAAAAGAGCAATGTTGATAAATATTGTTTTATTCTGAATACAATATAATACAGACACATTGTTTTGTGGTGCATAGAATACTTTGCTATAGTTACAGTGCTACAGGCATATATGTGAATAATTATTTTAAAACTATTATAAAAATTACAAAGAAAATTTAAGTACACAAAAATAAGAACGCATAGACGGATCGTACAGATGTATGTACAGGCGTACCTGTTCAGCCAAAATCTCTTCAAAGCTGTTCATGTTGACTGCGGCACCGCGCGAACTGTTCGCTCGAGTCACAAAAAATGTTGTGCACACTGCCACGCGAAATGAGGTCGCGCTCACCCAAAGCGAACTTCCGCTAACACCGCCATGACGTCATATTTGGCGCGCGCACCCAAGCGAACTTGCGGATGCGTCGAGTATAAACCAGGCTTAAGAGGTCAGTGCTGTGTACAGTGAGGCTGAAGGAGGAGTGGACTGTAATCCAATCTGGGTTAAAATCCACCTCAGGGCTTTCCAGTATCCAGTGCTTCGCTTTTTATGGCTACCATCACTGACTGTACGAGTGTGATAGTGTGAAATTGGCCGTAGCGCTGGTAGATGAATCCCAGTCCAAAATTTCGTCTCGGATCACTACAAGCACACATCAAAGAGTGATCTTTATTTTTCATATTCCATGTGTATAAGAAAACCCGACAAAGTTGGAAGCTCCCCTGTCTCACATTAACACAGACCCCCTTATCTCAGATACGAGTGGAGGTTTTTTTTTTTTTTTTTTCTTCCTCAGCCTATTTTGAACCCACTGCCCTCTCTTTTTCTCTTTCTACTTCTCTGTTTCCCTCCTACCCCCTTCTGTGGGCTTGGAGACTGGCAGCAAAACAGTAAACACTTTAATTTGCTTCCAAACTTTGGATTCCTCCGGGGTTAATTATTTATGTATGACTGCAATGGACAGAATCTGGGTCTGAGTTAGAGATTCCCACTACATGTGCAAACTAGGCACCTTTTATGGGTTGCATCTGTATATTGTGATTGTTCAAGCGCTTGAGGAAGTTTGTAGAATTGCTGTGTGGGGAGAAGAAAGAAAGAAGTAACTCTGACTGTTTCGTAACATTGTCTTTTTCCCACTGTTTTATCACTTCATTCACAAGCACAAGGGGTTCTAGTCATTTAGATGGTGTCAACATTTCCTGTCTGCTCTGTCACAAAATGTTCAAGCTTAGAAATTAGGCAATTTTTCCATTGATTTGCAAAATAATTTAAAGCCTGTCTGTTTCTCTCTCTATTTCAGTTTTTCTGTGGTGCGTCTTGAGTCTACAGTGCATCCCTTTAATGCCTTGCTCCTGCGGTAACATGTCCGACCTGGATCATTCCCTTCAGAAACGCTTCCTCTGATGCTCGTTTGCTCTCAAGACAGTTCTGCTCAGCGTCCTGGCAAAAACACAGAAAGACCTGTTGAACTTGGGAACACTGTAGCACCTACCTGAAGCATTCCTGTATCACCCAGTCTTACGTTTACAAGCGGATCATCGGAAGTCTCACGTCCTGAGGCGTGACTGAAACTCGAGGAGTCAAAATGGCTAACAACACTGCAGACCATCCGCCGGGGAACTCGGTCGCCGAGGTCGACCACGAAGGGGACTTTGGCTGCACGACGATGCAGCTCCGCGAGCTGATGGAGCTCCGCAGTGGCGAGGCGGTCAACAAGATTGCAGATTCCTACGGAGACGTGCAAGGGATCTGCCGCAGGCTCAAGACCTCACCTATCGAGGGTAAGAAGCAGTGAAGATCTACACCCACACATGCACGACCGCTTGATGCAGGAAGCATTGAAACATGTTGCAAAATCAGTCAGACATGTAGTCAATTCTTTATTTGAACTGAATTACATTACCGTTGTTTTGATAGTTTTACTTCAAAGCACTGAAACTCTTAATTGATGTATATTAGGAACTATTATTTACAGGAAAACTAAACTGAAATCTGTTGCATATTTCAGGTTTAAAATATATGTTGAATCCTTTTCAGCAATGAAAGCTTTAAATATTTAGCTGAAAGGATCCCAACAGCATGATTCCACACCACCATACTTCACTTCAGGCACGGTGTTATGTTTGTGGGAAGTGTTGTGCTTTACATGTGCTTTAAAAAAAGCTCTATCATCTTGTCATCTGACCACAAACTCTCTTCATACGTCACAGCTGGGTCACGTGGGCATTTGCGGCAAGCTGTGGACATGCTTTGCACAGTTCCTTTAGAGTAATGGCTGCTTTTGTGCCACCCTCAGATACGTACCAGCGTTATGCAGAGCTTTTGAGATGGGTCGATTTATTTTGTTCTCTTCTACTGAGCTCTGTGATTGTTCGCTGCTTTGTGGTTTCATATCCAGTCTGCTTTTCAAGAGGAAAGTCTTGTGGGACAGGTTTTTCTGGGCATTGTTTTGGTAATTTGATGTTTCTACTGCGGGATAATTCAGCCAACAGTGTCCCCTTTTCCTAATTTAAGCATTTTTGTTGCTTTGTCCCAGACATTTTTGGAATGTTCTTCACGTCTTGGGTTTTACAGCTGACCTTCAAATTCACTACCTAAATATTCATTTCTTATGGGAATATTTTGGGTTAAATACAAGTTAAAAGGGTTAAATACAAGTTATTTATGCCAGTTACAAGGTTTATATTTATGTACTTAGTTGTTTATTTATAGATTTTTTTTTTTTTTTTACTTTACAAATTTAAAGTGAACTTCCAAAATACGGACAGCATGTTACATGTCCCACCAGAGACAGTAATATACTGGATCACTGTTACACAACAATAAAGAATGCATATCAC
>JAFVLL020030424.1:0-30136 GCA_021397915.2 Tor tambroides | reverse complement strand
TGTTTTTTTTCCTCTCAAAACGCAATTTTATAAGAGCGTTTAACAATGCAGCAAACATTTTTAAATATCTTGAAAAAATATGTTAATGTTAATGTAAATGTTTTCTTGTTTAGTAGGCTACATTTGGCCAAAATCTATAAAAGACGATGCTGTATTGGCTATGATTAAGCGCAGAGGGTTAAGATACCAGATTTTCTGTTGTTTTTTTCTTTTTTTTTCTTTTTTGAGTAAAGAAAACGCGGAACGATAATAATACACGAGGAACGCAGGAACAGAAACGTTAAAATATCGATTCTGTTCGGAGTGAACCGATTGAATTTTTTTTTCGTTTTCAAGCCCTGGGCCAGTCCTCCGTAAAGAGGTGAGTATAGCTTGTTTACATTTACATTTAGTCATTTGACAGACGCTTTTATCAAAAGCGACTTACAAAGTTGTTATGGGTTTATCAAGTTAAACATTATTATTAAGGCATTAAAACTTCCCTACATTCACAAATTGTATATTTGTAAATTACATTTTTTCCATGGATAAATTCTATACATTTAGAAAAAATGTTTGACCTTTAAATTTTAAACAAATTGTAAATTAAATGTAAAAAAAATTCCTCCATTCCTTGCTTGCCCAATGTAACCAAAGCAGCAACTATTATGAGGACTGGGTGTTTGTTGTCAACTTACGTCAATGAATTCGACAAAGCCTTCAGCTTTCAGTGTCCAGCACAGTACATGATTGCAGGAATGAGCAGCTATCACAGCAACCACCATGAGGACAGACGGTGAGCTGATGATTGCCTGATTCTTATGCTTACACTCTGATTCACATGAGTTCATTGAGCTGATGTCAAAACCATTCTTTCACACAGCTGGCAGTTTTACTGCTGTAAAAGTCAGTGTATTTCTGGAAACTGTCAGTGGACTTCATACGTGAACTCCTTTGACGAGGACTTCCAGTGGACTGTGCCTCCTCACAACGTTCTGGTGGGAGCTGAAAGTTACAATGAAGACTTTCAAGATTGGATATCATTTCCTACATACTCATTATTTTAATAATTAATAAGAGAAGCTATTTCAAGTCAAACATGCCAGACCGTTTGCTCTGTTGCTCACTAATGTCACACTTCTTTCAGAGATCGATGATGGAAGTACAAATACTGTGTCCAACAATGTCTTTAAGACTCAATATTCTATCACAGTTGAATGAACCTTTGAAATAAAAGCAAGATGAAGACAAAACTGTGGTTGATCTCTGTATTCAATTACTAAGTTGAGCTGTGTGTGACTGTGTGCGCATGTTTGAATATGCTGAATTCATTGTGTTAAATCTTAACAACATTTTTTAAACTTTTAGTGACATGATCCTTCATAAGACAATGTGGAATATCTGTACTGAAAGCTGCCTAATCAATCTCTCTATATAAATCCTAAACGTGCCAACACATCACAATGTTTACATCCACCAAAATAAGTATTTTACAATATTTAATTTCATTGCACAGTGTCCAGCACAACGGAAGTGAGTGCTTGTTGAGTTTATCACGAGGAGCTTTACATTTTGTTTATATCGCTCTTACTTTATGCAGTAGTGTGCTGAAGCTGCCTTTGTGTTATTTTTAAGTGCTTAAGGATTGGGGTACTGTTGATTTGAATATGATATGAACTGATTTTGAAGTAAATGAACGAGTCGGCGCAATTGCAGATGTTTCTGTTATGCTTGCATTGAGACCAATGTTAAATATGTTAATGTGACTGATATTAAATATGATAATCAAGAAACACTACAAGGGGACGCAATGTTACTACAACCCAAATTCCGGAAATGTTGGGACGTTTTTTAAATTTGAATAAAATGAAAACTAAAAGAATTTCAAATCACATGACCCAATATTTTATTCACAATAGAACATAGATAACATAAATGTTTAAACTGAGAAATTTTACAATTTTATGCACAAAATGAGCTCATTTCAAATTTGATGCCTGCTACAGGTCTCAAAATAGTTGGGACGGGGGTATGCTTACCATGATGTAGCATCTACTCTTCTTTTCAAAACAGTTTGAAGACGTCTGGACATCGAGGTTATGAGTTTCTGGAGTCCCATTCTTGCCTGATATAGGTTTCTAGCTGCTGAAGAGTTCATGGTCATCTTTGATGTATTTTTCGTTTAATGAGGCGCCAAATGTTCTCTATAGGTGAAAGATCTGGAGTGCAGGCAGGCCAATTCAGCACCTGGACTCTTCAACTACGAAGCCATGCTGTTGTAATAGCTGCAGGATGTGGTTTTGCATTGTCCTGCTGAAGTACACAAGGCCTTCCCTGAAATAGACGTCATCTGGAGGGGTGCATATGTTGCTCTAAAACCTTTATATACCTTTCAGCATTCATAGTGCCTTCCAAAACATGCATGCTGCCCATACCATATGCACTTATGCACCCCATACCATCAGAGATGCTGGCTTTTGAACTGAGCGCTGATAACACACTGGAAGGTCTCCCTCCTCTTTAGCCCGAAGGACATGTTGCCCATGATTTCCAAAAAGAATGTCAAATTTGGACTTGTCTGACCATAGAACACTTTTCCACTGTGAAAAAGTAAAAAATTTAAGGCTCATTAAATTTGAGTTTGAAAATTTAAGGCTCATTATATTTACAAATGAGCCTTCTGGACCATTTTCACATATGGCTTCCTTTTTGCATGATAGAGCTTTAGTTGGCATCTGCAGATGGCACAGCGGATTGTGTTTACCGACAGTGGTTTCTGGAAGTATTCCTGGGCCCATTTAGTAATGTCAATGACAGAATCATGCCGATGAGTGATGCAGTGTCGTCTGAGGGCTTCGGGCATCCAACAAAGGTCTTCGGCCTTGTCCCTTACGCACAGAGATTTCTCCAGTTTCTCTGAAACTTTTGATGATGTTATGCACTGTAGATTATGAGATTTGCAAAGCCTTTGCAATTTGACGTTGAGGAACGTTGTTTTTAAAGTATTCCACAATGTTTTTACGCACTCTTTCACAGATTGGAGAGCCTCTGCCCATCTTTACTTCTGAGAGACTCTGCCTCTCTAAGGCATCCCTTTTATAGCTAATCATGTTACAGACCTGATGTCATTTAACTTAGTTGCTAGACGTTCTCTCAGCTGAATCTTTTCAAAATTTCTTGCTTTTTCAGCCCTTTGCTGCCCCCGTGCCAACTTTTTTGAGACCTGTAGCAGGCATCAAATTTGAAATGAGCGCATTTAGTGGATAAAAGTGTAAAGTTTTCATTTTATTCAAACTTAAAAAACGTCCCAACATTTCCGGAATTCGGGTTGTATTTTCTGTTGAGTATTTGAGTTTTTTGTTTATTATTATTATTATTATTTTTATTATTATCATCATCATCATTTTGCAGGGTAGCTTGGAAGTTCAGCAATTGTAAGAGCCTTCTAATGTTCAATTGTTAAGTGAGGGCTCACATGTTAAGATATGTGGAAATAGTAATAACTCGAAGTGAATGCAATTTTTGTGAATAAAATTCTGTGTTACCTCTGTCAGTGTTAGCTTTCTGTACTTCTGTGTGTGTTCTTGCATATGTTGTTTGTGTGTAGGAGATTAGTTGTAGTATTTTATGAGATACTTTGCAAGCTTATGTGAAGGGACAAATTATCTCACACCAGGCTAGTGTGAAAAAAGAGAAAACAAACAGATCAGAGAAATAATGGATTGAATTAATTCAACTGATCAGTTCAACATTACCTTCTGAGAAAATGTATAAAGAGAGACTTTTGTTGCAAGGTGAGTTTGACACTTTGACCAGTGAGCACACAGAAGAACTTCTCTTGAAATCACGCCAGACTCATTATGAACACGGTGAGCGGGCTGGGAGTTTTTTGTGCAATCAGTTGAAACGTCCACAGCAGCAGGTTTTATAGCGGCAATCGGAGACAGTGAGGGCAACATTATTTCGCATCAACAGGGCATTATTGATCAGTTTAGATCTTTCTATGAGGCCCTATACACTTCTGAAGTGGACGACATAGGGCGGATAGAAAGGTCTTTCAGCAGCTTCGAGTTGCCATCCTTAGACCATTCAGAAATGTCCGCTTTAGAAGGTAACAAAACAGTTCTTGAGATAGACAGTGCAATTAAGAAACTAAAATCTGGAAAGGCGTCAGGTCCCGACGGGTTTCTGCCAAGTTAGCCCCTTTGTTGAGCAAGGTATCTGAGGGGGGTCCTTGTTTCAAAGTCTCTTCCCGCAACCATGACTCAGGGAACCATATTGGTCCTTCTCAAAAAGGATAAAGACCCGCTTAAATGTTCATCCTACCGCCCAATCAATTGACTTTGCTGTGGCTATAAGATCCTGGCCAAGGTGCTGGCAATCAGAATAGAGCTAGTCATGAGTAAGATAATTCAGCCGGATCAGACTGGCAATTATCTCTGTTGCCTATGTTATTTACTCACCCAAGGACAAAACTAACCCTGCGATCCTAATATCCTGCTCAGTAAGTTTTACTAGCTCTTATTCTTTACACATGAGAAAAACTATGTCAGCGATATGTCTTTGTAAAATAAATTTTTGCAGTTATATGCTGGAGTGATTTCAAGTAACTCACAATATGATAACTTCAAATAATAATATTTATAATTACATTATCACATTTTTTATGTATAGCCTAGCATAAACATTCTAAATTCACTGGCTTGTAAAGCACTCACATTGCTTCATGTAAAACATTTTAATTTTAAGTTTAATTTTTCTATATTATTGCGTATTTATATCTTCAAAAATAAAGCGATATTTATCTGAAGACACGCTGTTTCACACCGCTTTAGTTGCGCATCAAAAGCTGCAGCGATCTGTAGTCAGAGCGTGATTTGCAGACTTGTGATTGGCTGCTGCTCTATTAAGAAACATGTTTGTTTGACTCATGATTGGCTGCTGCAGGAGTCAGACACAACAACAGCTTATGTAAACAGGATGCATCACATACTTTGCATCCTTGAACACAAGAGACCATGAGGAGAGTTGCTCTGTTTCTGCTACTGACTGGGCTATTTGCCAGTGGACAAGGTGAGTGACCTTACTAAAACTTTTAATACTGATCATTTTCCTGAAATTTCCATATGCAGGCCTGCATTATATTAATTGGTATCTGCTAAATCTTTATCTTTATAGTTATTTGATATTTAAAATATATTCTAAGCTGAAACTGGTTGGGTATGTAACTCCACAGACTGGCATAACAACTATGATAAGCCTCTCAACTTTCAATGCCCTCCAGGCGAGTCTATATCCTCCATCAGCAGGTGAGTAGGCCTACTGTACTAATTAATAATTGTTAAGTTATTTTAAACATTATTATAAAGGCATAAACCTTCTTGAATTGACAAATTGTACGTTAGGGCTAGCTTTGTCATGGCTGAATGCAATCAATATATAGATATCAATAAAAATTATAATTATTGTGATTATGCAGCATTTTTTAAAATTCATTTTTCTCCATTCCTAACTAATGTAAACAAAGCTATCACAACAATTATCATGAGGATCGACGTTGGCAATTTAGCTGTAAACCCACCTTCAGCTGGGGTACGGACTGTTTCTTGTCGCCTTACGTCAATAACTTTGATGAAACGTTCAGCTTTGAGTGTCCACCGCACCATGTGATCGCAGGAATAAGCAGCTACCATAACAACTACCATGAGGACAGACGGTGAGCTGATGTTTGATTGATTCATATGCTTAAACTTTGATTCCCTCGAGTTCATCTGAACTGGTGTCAATAACACAGGTGGCAGTTTTACTGCTGCAGAAGTAAATTTATTTCTGAGGTCAGGGGTCATTGTCATTCTGGCTGTCAGTGGACTTCATACGTGAACTCCTTTGATGAGTACTTCTACTGGACTGTGCCTCCCCAGAGAGTTCTGGTGGGCGCTGGAAGCTACCATGATGATTTTCATGAGTGAGAATAATTGCTTTCATTTTAAGAATATATCATCTTGCTCATTATGTTATTTCTAATACTTAAGTCAAACATGTCAGACTGTGTGCTCTGTTGCTCACTAATGTGATGCTTGATTTACTTCTTTCAGAGATCGACGATGGAGGTACAAGTACTGTCTCCAACGATCATGTTGATACCAAGACTCAGTATTCTCTCACAGTTCAGTGAAACTTACATTTAAAAAGTAGAAACATAGGATTGTGTTTGACTGTTTGCATATGATCATTGATTAGATCACAGCTGTACTTATAGCTGCCTAATTAACCTTTTTAAAAATCCTAAATGTTCTCAAATTTGACAATGTACTGATATTTAAATCCATTCCACAATTTTCAGCACAATCATGGTTAAAAAGGTGCACAAATATGTTACCAGTAATAACACAATCTCATGGTAATTCATTACCATGCTTACTTTAATCTAAAAATTGCACATTAAGTAGTAACTCAATAACAATCAAAGACAGATTCACCACAGTACAGAATACAAATCTGTTGTTGAATCTTATCTATTCTGGTTCTTTGACTCATCTACTCATATCACGTAGCAAATGTTAGCCATCAGAACTTACTTGATGAAACGGTTTCTCCTGTGGATGCAGAGAACTCGGCACTGATGGAAGACTGACAGGAGAGAGCAAAACTGCTTTGTGTTCTGAAAAGTTTCAATAAGATATTAACACAAGAACAAAAAAATACTCAAGCATTTTTGCAATACAATAAAATTAAAGTTTATTAATATGTGCTCATAAATTAACTCATGAACCAGTTCATGAAACTGAGTGTTTCAATAAAGCTATTACATGTAAAAATGTAGTGCAGGTTTTTTCTTCATTGCTATATTTTTATACACATCAATAGCCATAGGTGGTCCATGCATTTCAGTAACGTTATATTGAAAGATACAAGCACTAGTTTCCCATATATGCAAATCTATTATTGTTTCATAAGGATAAGTTATAGTTACATTACAAGCTGGTCTGTGTTTGTTTTTTTCACTTGACGCTAAACTTATAAGCTAAATAACAAGTCGTTGTAACTATAGAAACACCACTATCGATTTACATATCAAAAATTGCACACTAAACTAAAACGACACCATCTGACATGTCTGGGGGAAAAAATGTTGTGGGGGTGCAGAACGCACGTGTTTACATCTCCTTGCTGTTATAACTGACCCCATTTAATTTCTGCAGTTCAAAAAATCTGTTAACATCAGTTTAAAACAAATATTATTTTTTCCAAATCCTCACCCCGCATTGGAGTAACTTCAGCCAAAGATGTACAGGTGAACGCGATAACAAACGCGTCTACCACATCACGTGATGCGTTACCGGCTGGTAGACGCCTCACGTGATGCAACCTGTTAAGTTATTCGTCCTTTTAATATAACAACAAAAACAACAACAACTTCAACGTTATTGTTGTTATTATATTATTAACATATATTATTAATAATATCTTAATAATACTGTTGTTGTTTAAGGAACTTTGTACCTTAAAAGTATTAATTATGAATAACGAATGTATTATTAGTAGCAATTAATTAAAAAATTGACTCTTAAAAAAAAGACTCAAAATAACCAACAAAATAATTGTTGCAAAAATTAAATGTTTTCCACATTCTTGTACAAATTAGTAGGATATGACTTTACAACTGCATATATGTTTCAATAAAAAAAACTACATTTCGTTCACAAGCTTATGCACATATTTTTAATGAAATTAGTTGCACAACTAGCTCATTTTCGATTTGAAATCTAAAACCCTGACAAAGAGTTTTAATTGTGAATTTTAAATAAACATGACCATGACAATATTGTTATAAACATTAAATGTGCATTTAAAAACAAAATTTCAAAGTGAAATCAGGGGCCTGTTTCATAAAACAAGCTTACCAAATAAGTCAGGCTTATTTCAGTTAGTCTGAATTATTTTGAACCAAATCAACTGACAATAAGTCAGGCTAACTTAAATAAACCTGGTTTATTTGGTAAACTTGTTTTACGAAACAGGCCCCAGAACAGTTAATTTCTAACGGCTTATTCCGCCTACGACCACAAAGTGGCAGTACAGACCAAGTTTGCACTCAAACAAAGCAAGTCACATACTAGTGACCTAACTACTAAAACACTCCACAGTCCACTGAAATCATTTTATCAGCTACATTGTTGCAGTTTGCATGCCCTCCTTGCCCTCTTCTTGGCTTTACTTTCTCATTCTTTCTCTCTCCGCTCCCTGTTTTGAGTCTTTTCAACTGACCTTGGCTGGAACTTAATATTTAGCTTGTAGTTGAGGAAACAAACTAACAAGTCCACTGTGTTATTGTGTCCAGTTGAGGAAGCAGGTTGCAGAATTGCTGCAGATGGTCTCCGTGATGTATGTCTAGCAGGTGGAACATGGGATAGATAGGGCCGGTTCATGGCCACTGTGTATCCGGCTGGGGAAAAAAGCTGATTTACACTCACACTCACACACACACACACACACACACACACACACACACAGAGACAGACATAGACTAAGACTAGACGTTTGTCGGTGTGACCGGACACATTATGAACACGAGCATCAGCTTTTTACATTATACTTTTACACATTATCGTCCTACATGTCTCCCAAATGAGACAATTCTGACCTTTTGTGGCAAAATTTGTGGGTTTTAATCACTGTATTTTCTGTCTACTGAGTCATTTTGTGCTAAATGAAATTCTGCTCTTTCAGTTTGGTTCCCATGCCTCTGCTTGTCTTTCACACGTCTCAGATATCGAGCTAAAAGTGAAACATCTCTCATTGTCAAGGTCTCTTGGGGGATGGGGGGAGGTGTTAGGCAGAGAAAGAGGGGAGAAACAGAAAAATGAAGAGGAGAATAAAGGAATAGATGCCAGGGAGGGAGGGTGGAAGCAGAGAGCGATAGAGAGAGTGTGTCCCTGCCAGAACTCACGTAGACCCACAGCTGCAGAGCCTTTCTGATCCCAGTACCTCCCTTCGCCCCTCCGTCACACTCCCACTGTTCAAGATGAGTGTGTGTGTGTGTGTGTGTATGAGAGAAAGCGCCCTTTTATTTGTAGGTCAAGCTGTTTAAATAACCTGATTGTCTGGGTGGCACCACACAAACTTTGCAAGCAACATATGCAAGTGTGTGCAGCCAACATGTGCTGCTTTTTATAGCATTGTTAATATACGCACCAGCTGAGAATAGACATCTATAACATGCATATGTGTAGAGCGGTGTCTTGTATGATATCAGCCCATCTCTAGCATGCTTATTTGATCAATGCCTAATTTTGATTCGTTGCTGCTTTCCTCTTTTCATGACTGGATTACTGTGATTGGTCACTGGTTTGCTTTGTTGCTGAATTGGCTTTGATTTGATTGGTTGCAGCTTTAAAAGTGTTAGATTTACATTACTGAAATGTAATTTCCGGTCACTACTGCTAAATAATCCTTGAAATGGTGATCAGGACCCCGATGTCTTGTATCTGTATATGAGCCTACTTTAATAGCTTCTTACCAAATAAATGGATTTAAATAATGAAACTATCATGTGATATCAAAAGAGACCAGCCACAGAGTATTATGAGAGACATACATTTATAAAAGCTATCAGTTTATATGGTTTAGGGGTCATTATACAAAAAATATTTGACAAAATGAACGCCAATTTGAATTAAAGATACAAATACAAATTCTGTCATCATTTACTCATTCTTTTCAAACCTATAGGACTTTGGTTAATCTTCAGAACACAAATTAAGATTTTTTTTTTTTTTTAACAAAAAAAAGTTTCTGTCACTCTATTGACAGTCAAGTTAACCAAACTTAGAAGATCTAAAAAGTTCATAAAGGCAACATAAAATGAGTCCATATGAATCGAGTTGTTTAGTCCAAGTCTTTTGAAGAGATGCAAGCGCTTTAGACACTGAAAAATAATTTGGTGTAGAAACGGTAGGATTCCTGCTATAGGATACTATTTTTCTACTTCAAATTTTTAAATTGAATTCTATGTGCTACTTGCCATTTCTTTACGAAATTTATGCCATTTCCGAGTGAAAATGGTATCTACACTGAATTTTTTTCAATTTAAATGACATAGTTCATCCAAAAATTCAAATTATCTATACCTTCATGAATTTCAAATAGGCATATCCAAGTTTTTATGCAATGACATAAGCATTTATTTTGGCTACTTATGGCATATCCTCACACATCTGCGTTAACCGAACAAACTAAATATTATTTGTGAACTCTAATTATGTTGCAGAACTGAACATCTCAGTCTCCATTAATCAGGTTGAGTGTGTTAACAGGTCATCTGGACACTGGTCATTGCATTAGAACATTCTGTGCTCATCAGCATACTGCTATGTTCTACTGCCATCATATATCTAATACACAGAAATATTAAACATGGCAAAGCATGCTTTCAATGCAGTAAAACATGGCTAAGAAAGTTCACACTCACTCGTGTTCAAGCACTGTAAGAGCATCTGCTAACTGAGTAAACACAACCAAATTTAGCAGCAGCTTAAACTTCTGATATTTGAAAGCATGCACTGACTCAAGGAGAAGACTATTTTTAGCCTGGGTCGTAATTTCAAGGTTTCCTAAGGAGAGCCGTCTAACATCATGCTGGCAGTCGGTGATGCCAGCTGGCTGTCTGGGAACCGGTGATTCTGACATTGATAGGCTCCTACAACAGAGGGGCATCTGATTACACATTGTCTCAAAAGATCAGCAGTCTCTGTGAGAAGAGAAGATTCATTCAGACACCTGTAATTGACTGTACATGTCGCTAATGAATCGGAGACTTTCACTCTTTAAAAAAGGTGCTTCAGGGTTGCTTTAAGAAATGAATGACTGCATCAGAATCTGAGTCACTGCAATTTTTCATATAGCTTCTAAAACCAAAAAACGAACAATATACATATATATATATATATATATATATATATATATTATTAAATATTATTAACATTAATGTAACATTTTAATAATATTTCACGTTTTACTCAAGTTCAAGTTTTTACTGTATTTTTAACAGTAGTGTATATTCCAAATATATTTATACATGTAATAAAATATTTGTAAAGTCATGCAACACTTAAACTAACAAATTATCCTAAGTATTGTACTTTGATTTGAGATATTATATGCAGCCTCAATCCTTAACCACTGTTTACCACATCCAGTGTTTAATAAACCTGATATGAGGTAACATGTCATTGAATTTTGAGGATTTAATTATCCCCTGTGTACAGAAACTGTGAGAAACTCTGTTTACAGTAAGCCAGACATCTTCGGCATTACATTTCTCTCAGACAGAAGATTTTCTGAATGAATCTGCAGGCTGTGTTGACCCAGCTTTGCTGTGTTTCTCGCTGCAGCTGGTTCCCGTAGCGACAGCAGACATGGCAAGCTGCACGTTGCCACGCCGCTGAGCTCAGCCAGCCACTGAGGCAGAGAGCCAGACAGTCAGCTGACTAGAGAGAGAGAGAGTCAGTCTATGAAAGGATATGGCTGAGAGTTGTAAAGCGGCCGAGTGAGAAAGAGAGAGAGAGAGAGAACGAAGGACTTTGTAAGGACGTGTTATGTAGTCTGAGGCCAAAAAGAAGAAATGGAGTTGAATTGAAAGAAAGAAACTGAGAGGGGGACTTTGAAAGGGTGTGGAAAAAGAGAGAGTCAGAGTTCATACAATGCACATAATGACAGTATTTTTGTCCAACATTTAGCAGATCCAGTGCGACCAAAATGACAGCTGGGTATAGTTAACATGAAATTCTTCTAATTCAAACTCCAATTATTCCTTTCTTATCAATGCATTATGTATGTATGTCTATGTATATACACACAAACATGTTTGTTTCTGTGAATTGCGGGGACTTTCCATTCCACTTCTATTACTTTTATACTGACCAAACAATATTTTTTATCCCCTAACCCTAAACCTACCCCTTACAGAAAACCTGTTTGCATTGTTACACTTTCAGATAAACATCATTTACTATTTTTAATCATTTTTTCCCTCGTGGGGACTGCAGGCTGGTCCCCACAATGTCAAAAACGTCAGGTTTTACTATCCTTGTAGTGACATTTGGTTCCCACAATGTAGCATGAACAAGTACACACACTATATACCACTGAAGGCACTGTTGAAAAGCAAAAGAAATTCAAATAGCAAAGCAAAACATCTTTCTTAATCTAACCTAAAATCTTGAGTTCATGGTCACATTATGTATCAACTACCCTTATCTATATCTATAAGACTGCTGTTTCACACTTTCTTACAGTTTCAGTACAGCTGACATTCAAATAGTAAGGTGGGAAATGTTTTCCTATGCTGAATTTAATGGAAAAATCTGGATTCAATTTTGGATTCAAATATGGTAAAATGCTGATAGCATTATTAGTCTTACTGGCAGCTAAAAGCTGAAATATTTAATAAACAAGCACCGGCGGGATGTGTAGAAATGTCTGAATAATTGGCGTTCCAATTCTATGGCATTTTGTGGAATTTTGCAGGTGTTCACAGATTCTGTTTAGAGGGATAGTTCACCCAAAAAGGAACGTTCTGTCTTCATTTACTCACCCTTCAAATTGTTCCAAAGTGTTTTTTGATAAAAAGATGTTTTGAAGAATGTTGGTAACCAAACAGTCACAAGTTGACCTCCATAGTGTGGGAAAAAATACTGTGGAAGTCAATGGGGACCAGAAACTGTTACTGTCATTCTTCAAAAGAAAGAAATTCATACAAATTTGGAACGGTTTGTGGTAATGTCATACCAGACGATCCTTAAACAAGATGGAGACCTTCCAAAATGGGGCGAAGGGGATATTTCACATTTGCTGGTGAAATGAAGCTGGTTAAAAGGCCTTCTTACTCTTCCTATAATTCTGAAATATTCTGTCAGCCTCCCTCGGAAATCCTCAGAGATACCAGAAAACCCACATCTGTAACTCAAATATACAACTACCGGCATGATATATGTATGTAGTTTGAGTTTATGTGTGTGTGACTCAAGCGTTTGATTAATAGTTGCTGTCAGATTACAAGTCATCACAGTTGCACTGAATTGTGGCTAATAACAGTGAACAATGTGTATTTACCACTCCTCGCTTAGACTTCAGAAGTTTTAGAAATAGGAAACACAACCTCCTTTGTCTTCGGTGAACGTGCGTATGTCAACACTCACGCCAGGACGACAGCTTTTGGCTTGTTTGCTTGTTTAATATAAATGTTTATGTTGGAAAATTGGAGAATCTGCTCAGGATCTCCTAGTGCCAGGAAAACCTGCCGGAGAAGGGAGTGGTTGAAGGCATTAATCTTATAAAAGTTTATACTCAACTCTTTCAGGTCCTGTCTTGCAAAAACCTACCGTAAATATGAATTATTTGCCCATTGTTGGCTATCGTGGCCACGTGAGAAAGAGGGAGAGAAATCTTTTCTGATGCTGAGCCAGAATAGTCCGGGAGGTGATGTGAGGGTGCGTTTCTCCTATAAATCTGAGTTTTCAATGCCGCTCAAACAGCCAGTGATCATTTTTATCCCCTGTAATATGTGAACTGTAAAGGTGAAAGGATGTTCTATAAAGGCCAGTATCTGCTGACTGGTCTGGCTGCTCCTTAAATAGCCCACTGTCCACTATGTCCTGCTCACTATGGGCACAATTATGCCTTTTTAAAACCTCGACACAACACTCTCACTGTCCCTGTGACCTCACCAGATGACACACACCTGTCAAACTCAAGTGTTAAAGTTGAGCAGCGAGCAGCACATGATCTACATCAGAGGAATTCTGCTCTCTAATCGGTCAGGGATGTGCAGGTCAAGGTTGCAGAGAGTGACGGCGAGCCACTCTTCACGTCTGTTTCTGAACGTGTAAACCTGTCAGGTTTGGCAAGTTCTAAAAGTTGCAACTTTCCCAAGGCCATTTTTACGTCATTTCTAGTATGTGTTGGATTCAAGTATGGTAAAATGCTAATAGTATTTTTAGTCTTATTGGTAGCTAGAAGCATTATTGAATTAGCTGAAATATTTAATACACAAGTACCTGCCGGAACTTTTTGAATGGTTGGCGTTTCAATTTAAGTCGAGCTGAAATAAAATACAAATGTCAGATGAAAAACTAAACAAAAATTAGAAATGGTACCTGAAATATGACAGATATAAATATATAAGATAAATAGATTTAAATATCTGTTTAACTATTTAAAAAAATCTATCAATTGAAATTAAAATGAAATAAAATGAAATAGAAATATTACATGAAACACAAACTAAAAAATTAGAAATGCTACCTTGACAACTAACTGAAATATGTTCAAGTTGAAGCACTAAAACTAAATTCAAATAAACCCACCCTTGTGTCATTCCAAACCCATATGACTTTATTTCCTCTAAGCAGCACGAAAGGCATATTTCTGAAGAATATCCTTGGCAGATTGTTCAAATACATTAAATGTATGCATTTGGCAGACATTCAAGCTGCATATTTTAATCAGTATGTTTCCGTGGGAATCAAACCCATGATGTTAGCCAGGGCTGTGCTCTCCAGTTTAGGAGCTTCTAGTTACAACTTCCTACAATGAAAGTACAATGAAAGTGAATGATGACTAGGGCAGTCAAACTCCGAAACGACAAAAAAGCACCATAAAAGTATAATAAAAAGAGAAATATTCACACTTTTTTTCTATACTATGAAAGTGAACGAGGTGTTGTTGAGCTCCAGAAAAGCACTATAAAAGTATAAGTTCTACGCTATAATTCAAGTCCTTTATGTCATATTTTAAGTTTGAGGAACAGACCAAAATCTAAAGTATTACTAACTGAAATTCTTGCTGCTCATTGTTCAAATCTCATTTGCATTCATGTGCATTTCATAAAATGTTTCAACAGCCTCATTCACGTTCAATGTAAGAAAATCAGCAGTGTGAATATAAATCACATTCTGTGGTCCAAAAAAAAAAAAAAAGAAGAACCACCACATGAGCACAAGATGACAGAATTCACATTTTTGGGTGAACTGTCTCTTTAAAGCCTGCTATCTGTTGAATTTATCACTGTTGTGACTTTTGCTCCAAAGAGCTTCTGATGGAGGTAAGTAAACACACGTGCTGTTTACTACATACATATTCAATCCGCATATATATATTATATATGCATAACTCCAAAAGTGAATGTGTACATTGAAAGAAAGAGAGAGACTTCTTGTTTAAGTTTTAATTTCTCTACGTTTTTTAAACACTCGCATGCTGAACCCGAAGGTTGTTGATAATTGATAGTAAACTCTGTGCTTGAAAAACCTTTGACGTTTCCCACTGACCCATTTTCATTGCCCTCCTTGAATAAGCAAGGTGACTTTGAGCCAAAAATTGTTTAGACTGGTACTCGGTGGAGGTCCAGAATCACAGGAGATCAAACAGACCCTCCATGTCAACCTTCAGCCTCTGAGGGACAACAGCAGCAGGAAAACACACTAAATATTAACCAGCGAGAGAAAGAGTTGTTACATAAGCGTGTGTATGTCACTGAGCTAGTCAGAGGTTAATGTATTACCTATTTCGCTTCACATTGCTCTTCTCCTCTATTGAACATCCAGACTGTCCATCTGGTTTCTGTCAGGGAGACCGAGGCAATCGGCCGTCTCATTCCACGTGAACTGTCCTGAGAGTTAGTGTGACAAAGTTGGATTTAACAGCTAATATATTTTTGGAATGTTAAATAACTTCCAGGTGGAGTTTAGTGTAAATTTCCAGTGCAGTCTATGTGATTCTGCTGACGGTGTGTGTCCTGTGAGTGTGTCCCTGCATCCTTCCTGCTTTATAGAGAACATCTGCACAGGGGACAATTCGGCTGACTGGCCCGGCTGGTGCACCTGGGATGACACTGCCTCAGGAATTAATAACTTCCTGTGCAAAAAGCAGTTTTGAACTCATGTGTTACCAAAAAAAAAAAAAGTCAAAGTTAGGGTGTTTTGAGGTTCGGTACAAGCTCAGGTCTATCAATAGCATGTGAGCTGTCAGTTACCGCAAATAATACATTTTGAGTCTTCCCGTCAGTTTGGAAAAATCAGTTTATAGTAATGCATTTAAAACGGCAGTCTATGGGGCATGAAACTGCACTAGGATAAATGTTCAAATATACACTGTTGTGAAGGTACAGCCAAACTAAACATTATGTGTGCTAACATGAGACTAGTGTGGTAAAATTGTTTATTAACCTTGTTACTCATTCAAAGTTAGTCCTATATCCAATTTTTCAACTCCTGTCAAGCCATTAAACATCATAGGATATGTGCAAGCATACCAAAAAGTGGCTTTTTACATGACATTGTTTTTTTTAAAGGTTGTGTTAAATGGATCAAATGTGACAGTAAAGTCATTTATAATGCTACAAAAATTCTGTTTCCAATCATTTTGGATTTCTATGCATCAAAAGATCTTGAAGTATCATGGTTTTTACAAAAATATGAAGCAGCACAACTATTTTCGACATTAATATTATTGATTTTTTTTTTATTGATTATTAATTTTTGATTAAACAAATATAGCCTTGGTGATCATAAGAAGCTTCATAGCTTTCATAAAATTTTGAAAGATATATATTCACATTACCAGAAGCTTATACTCCTAGAACAGTCCTAGCACTTAAAGGAATGAATTTACCGCTCAGACGACACATTTTTGTACGGAAGAATTAATACAGGCCTGCAAACAAAATACAACAACTTTTCTGGTGTTAACGCCTCTGGATAGCCTTGACCTTTAGACTGCCATTATTATTATTAAGTGCATTACTATAAACTATTTTTTTTTCTTACAAACTGAGGGACAAGTCAAAACTAACTTTTCTGATTAAATCGACAATATCTGTATATTTTACTGTATAAGCAAACCTCAAACATTCCCGAAACTATTTCTCAGGGTGTTTCTGTGGAAAACCGACAAATCAGAATAAGCAAAAGTGCAAAGTTTTGGTTTTATGTGGGCATTTTTTGGCACCTTGCCACAGGAGGGCGATGTTACATTGTCAGAGGCCCATCCCTAGAGACAGTGGGACGTCTTTACATTGCCTTCTCAAAGCCCTGATGAACGTTTCCTAGTCTTTATGCCAGAGCGTTGGCATGAGATCAACTGAGCGCAACCGCATGAGTCAGCTTAACAGATTTTAACAGAACAGGATAAGCCACAGTCATTTCCACTGTTCAGCTGCATCTGACCAGGTCTTATCAGCAGAGTTGGGTTATCCGTTAGCATTAAAACCTAAATGCAAACTCAAACCTCAGTGATATCTAGACAGGATTTCCACTCAGTGGTGTGTTACCACATTATCACATTACTGTATTGATTTTAAGATAGTAACACACGGTACCTAGAAACTTCAGGGGTGCTTCTGTCCATCGTCCTTGCTATGTTTAGGCCACCGTAGGTCATCAACCGTAGGGGGAGGGTTTGTTAAAATGGGACATTAGTATACGTGACGATCAGAAAAATGTGAGCACACATGGATACCCTTACCAAACACCCCAGCCAATTGGGAGTCAAATGCCAAGCTGTCCAATCATTGCTGGTGTATCTGTAGCATAACATTCAGTAGTGTTTGCTAAGGCAAACATCACTATTACTATTGCTCAAACTACCACACGTTTATGCTTTGGTTCTGCCAAGGTTCTCCCCAAGTTACAACCCGAATTCCGGAAATGTTGGGACGTTTTTTAAATTTGAATAAAATGAAAATTAAAAGAATTTCAAATCACATGAGCCAATATTTTATTAACAGTAGAACATAGATAACATAAGTGTTTAAACTGAGAAATTTTACAATTTTATACACAAAATGAGCTCATTTCAAATTTGATGCCTGCTACAGGTCTCAAAATAGTTGGGACGATGGCATGTTTACCATGGTGTAGCATCTCCTCTTCTTTTCAAAACAGTTTGAAGACGTCTGGGCATCGAGGTTATGAGTTTCTGGAGTTTTGGTGTTGGAATTTGGTCCCATTCTTGCCTGATATAGGTTTCCAGCTGCTGAAGAGTTCATGGTCGTCTTTGATGTATTTTTCGTTTAATGATGCGCCAAATGTTCTCTATAGGTGAAAGATCTGGACTGCAGGCAGGCCAATTCAGCACCCGGACTCTTCTACTACAAAGCCATGCCGTTGTAATAGCTGCAGTATGTAGTTTTGCATTGTCCTGCTGAAATACACATCATCTGGAGGGGAGCATATGTTGCTCTAAAACCTTTATATACCTTTCAGCATTCATAGTGCCTTCCAAAACATGCAAGCTGCCCATATCGTATGCACTTATGCACCCCCATACCATCAGAGATGCTGGCTTTTGAACTGAACGCTGATAACACGCTGGAAGGTCTCCCTCCTCTTTAGCCCGGAGGACACGGTCAGATTTTAACAAGAATGTCCAATTTTTTCCACTTTGAAACAGTCCATTTTAAATGAGCCTTGGCCCACAGGACACGACGGCGCTTCTGGACCATGTTCACATATGGCTTTCTTTTTGCATGACAGAGCTTTAGTTGGCATCGCAGATGGTACAGCGGATTGTGTTTACCGACAGTGGTTTCTGGAAGTATTCCTGTGCCCATTTAGTAATGTCAATGACAGAATCATGCCGATGAGTGATGCAGTGTCATCTGAGGGCCTGAAAACCACGGGCATCCAACAAAGGTCTTCGGCCTTGTCCCTTACGCACAGAGATTTCTCCGGTTTCTCTGAATCTTTTGATGATGTTATGCACCGTAGATGATGAGATTTGCAAAGCCTTTGCAATTTGACATTGAGGAACATTGTTTTTTAAGTATTCCACAATCTTTTTACGCACTCTTTCACAGATTGGAGAGCCTCTGTCCATCTTTACTTCTGAGAGACTCTGCCTCTCTAAGACATCACTTTTATAGCTAATCATGTTACAGACCTGATGTCAATTAACTTAATTAGTTGCTAGATGTTCTCCCAGCTGAATCTTTTCAAAATTCCTTGCTTTTTCAGCCCTTTGTTGCCCCTGTGCCAACTTTTTTGAGACCTGTAGCACGCATCAAATTTGAAATGAGCTCATTTAGTGGATAAAAGTGTCAAATTTCTCTGTTTAAACATTTGTTATGTTCTCTATATTTCATTGTGTATAAAATATTGGTTCATGTGATTTGAAAGTCTTTTAGTTTTCATTTTATTAAAATTTAAAAAACGTCCCAACATTTCCGGAATTTGGGTTGTATGAACAAACATTCTTGCAGTAACATAAATGGAATGTTCGTTGAAAGTTATCAGGTTTTTAATAACGTTCAGAATATTACCATAAAACATTACCTATACATTACTTTATATACATCTTAGTTGAATGTTCTTCTAATATTTTTTAAATGTTACTACCTCAGAATGTTAAGTGAACATCCAAAAGTAACATTTTCAAAAATAATAAAATGGAATGTTCCTGTAACGTTTGAATAACCAAGAAAAAACGTTTATAAAACATTTAAAAAAAAACTGGACATTTTGAACATTCATAAATTATGTTTTCATAAGTTAATGGGAACATTACTTAAAACAATTTTGTTAGATGGGTCGTTAAAGACAGAAGCCATGAAACACTGAAAAAAAAAAATGGTAACACTTTATTTTAAGGTGTCCATAACACAGAATAATTACCTAGTTAAGTACTTAGTAATAACTGTTGTACTTACATGAAACAAAATGTACTTACTATGTAACTAAGTTGTGGAACAGCCTGTACTTACAGTTTATAATTATGTACATGTAATAGGCAGCTACTGTTACATATATGTAACAGACCGAGTCTGTTACACAGCTACTTATGTAACCAAAAGATTGTTACATATGTGTTTCAGACTTTATACAACAAAATTATAAATGTAAGTACACAGACATAAGCTACTTAAAATAAAGTGTATATAGTTGTGTATATGAAGTGTATATAGTTAAGTGTACTTCATGTGTATCTATACTGTACACCTTATTCAGCTGCACCTTAGTTTGATTTAACCCACCAGTACACGGCTTAAATACATGTAATACCTTTCTAATTACATTAAAATTACAAAATATTACACAGGCATAAGCTACTTAAAATAAAGTGTATCAAGACTGTACTTAAGTGTACAAGTAGCTGTGTAACAGACTCGGTCTGTTACATATGTGTAACAGTAGCTGCCTATTACATCTACATAATTACAAACTGTAATTACAGGCTGTTCCATAACTTAGTTACATGGTAAGTACGTTTTATTTCATGTAAGTACGACGGCTACTACTAAGTACTTAATTAGGTAATTACTCTGTATTATGACACCTTAAAATAAAGTGTTACCAAAAAAACATGCGTAAGATTTACTTTGAAACAATTTTCACTTAGAAATTGCAAGTAAATTTTAAAAATAATTACAAAGAAATGGCAAGTAACACAATGAATTAAACTTGAAAGACAAATATTTTCCCTTGAAAAACATATATAATAAACTTTGTTTTATTTACAGTGTATTAATTTTTTGGGCTTACGATTTCCTTCTGGACTTTGAACCAAAATTCCCATAGACTTGATAAGTGATTACAAGTTAATGTATAAAATCTTTTATATTTTTTTCTTTTCTTTTCTTTTTATTTAGTTTATTTTCTTGTTTGCAGGTGGAAGAATAATACAAGCCAGGCTCAAATTTGTGATGTCCAAGTAAGCGCCGCTGAAAAACATTTCTGAGTATGTGCACTAGCCAGCTTTTATTTTCTTTTTATCATTCCATAAAACAGCTTTGACATCAGTATGTTTGCATATAAGCCTATAATCGCTGTGATTTTGATTAGCCATAGATTCGTGTAAAGAAAACCCAAGAGTTCAGTTTTAGGTTATGCAATGTTTGCTCAATTCTGCAATAATGATTATTTAATCTCAGCTTGTTTTCATTATCAGAAATATCACTGCACGAGCAAATGGGAAACACACTCTCGTAAGTATGTGCACAATCACAAAAGGTTTCGATATGAGAGTGCTTGGCCTTTGCAGAGTGCTTAATTTGGAGTAACTACAGGTCCGCGTGACACGCTGCTCTGAAGTAATTGTTACATGTGGAAAATCTGAGTGCCATAAAACCAATCACATGACCCCTACCTTCATCCATGGCCAAATATTTGCTGTGCCAGGCCCTCTGGCCTTAATGGCTCGGTGTTTTTCTTATAGACGTGGGCAATGCGCCGTGTTTGAAATCCATTACTGCCATTATGCTGAACACACAGCCTCGACGAGCACGAGTCTAATGACTCACTGGTCTGAATCCATCTGTCTCTCCACCTACTCTCAGGTACTGGTGTTTCTAGCAACTGTTAAACTGAAGTCTAGACGAGTCTAGCTTAGGGATGGTGGAGGCAGACACACTTATGCAATTGAAGTTTCACTCCAAATAATGGGCCAGTTGTGAACTGTGAACTCTTGAGCAAGTGCTCTGGCAATCTTATTGACAGTTACACCAGTATAGCATCTCCATCATATGGAAACCTTAGGAACATCCTGACACATGTGCAGTTTCCCCTTAGTTTCCCTTCCTAATATGTCATTGTTTTGCAACCGAGAGTCGGAAAATGGTCTAAAACAGTCCAGATTTGGTCCTGGCTTTCTGGGCTTCAACAAACAGCCATTAAGGGTTCTGTTTAATTAATATTTGGCCCACAAAACCAACTCATTATTCTTCTAATCAAGACGTTTGACCTAAGGCTTTCTGGAAGTGATGATAAATAAAATAAAGGTGACTTGATGTTTCCAAGGGAGGCTTTGCTGCTCACCTCACACGATTCTCTGCCATGGTCTTGATTCAGAGACCAAGAACAACAAAATACATCATTCTAAATACCTTTAATATCCAAAAATGTACAACATTAAGATCTAAGTTGGCGTCGTTTTCAAGCTAAATGGCTCAGTTGGCATCAAACCTTGCATTTGCTCTCATCCATCAAAACTATTAAAAGGCCATTTGTGCAATTAGTTAACGGTTAGTGTAGTTATGAAATAAAAACTAAAAAATTTATGTAAACTGCATGTGTTCATCTAAATCACATGACATCTCAAAGAAATTAAATGTCTATATCGGTTGAAATGAACATACTGAAGATTTATAGAGGGTCGTTGAGTTATTTGGGATTTTTAAAGCAACTCATCCAACAAAAACACTTTATAAACCTCTACAATGTAAAAGCCAAAGCAGTATAGTATAATTCTTTATCTATCCTGTAGGAAAATATTTTGAGACAGATTCTTGCGCAAAAAATGATAGATTCTCAGCATCTCTTTGAAACAGCGGGGAATATTTCATCTCTGTGACAGCTACAATTACATATATTTTTATTTAGGGACAGCAAAGGACATTTGTATGCACAGGAAAGCTTTTCCACTGGAAGACCAAGACACAGGCATACACAAACTCCTTTAAATTAACCAGGGAAACCGCACTGAGTCACTGAGTTTTTCAAAGAACGCCTTCATTTGGTCTTTTTGTTCTATCTTCTGTCAGTGGGCAAAGTGCTGATTTTGGTCACCTTTGGCCTGAAGTCTACACACACACACCCTCTTTATTACATCACGATGGCAAATGCCAAAACCAAAGATGGTGCAACAGATAAACATTTTTGGAGGGAAGTTCAGAGTTCGAATTCTTTTGCAACTCATCAACTGAAAAATTGCTTTTGGATGGGCTGCATGATGCAACTCACCACCACAATGGAGGCTTTTCTGAATGGTTATTAGAAAGCTGCTGTTCAGTTGCTAGGGTGATGCTACGTGGTTGGCTGGTAGGTGGTTGCTTACTGGTTCATAGACTCCGAAATTGGTGCAAAACTCCCAAAACTTAACTATACAATTCACCACAGTTTACAGCTGAAATAAACACTAGTAGTAGCAAAACCAACTATTTTTGTTACTTTTTAAACATTTTATGATTACAGGGCCGATTGCAGATTGACAGAGATTTATTTTTGCATGGTTCCTTGCACAATGCTGTTATACCCTTAAAAAACTTTTATAGTGCATGATTTGTAAACAGTTTTATGTTTGAATCACATAACCATATCCAAATGGCTTTGTAAGCCTAGAAAACTTGTTCAGTAGCGCACCTGGTACACCTGTTGACACGCTCAGGTTTGAGGCCTGTGAAACACAAGTCATGATAAAAGAGCTCAAAGATTTATTAGAGGCAAGCTAAAAATGCATGGTTGCTTCAGAAAATGCATTTTACCTCACGTTTGAGTTAACACTGTTGGTTATTTCATATTATCGGTTATATCGGTAGATTATTTCAAACACGATAGTGCATTAAACTTTTAGCACCACTCATTGGACATTAATTTCCAAACTGCCAACATAAAAATCCATAGCCACAATCACTATTAACAGTTCGGAGAAAATTGGCTTATACCGCCATTCACTGGACATTTCACCTTGAAATTGCTGCAAAACATGCAATAAGCAACATAATACTATCTTACAAGCTCATTTTTCCAGTGAGCTTGAGATGCAAAAGAGCCGAATCCCTTCAAAAAAAAGTTTAATTCTTATGGTTAGGGGTTTGTTTAAATCACTAGCTCCATGTCTGAGCAATAGTAAAACAAATAGTCAATGTTAAATATTGAAATATTAAACATTTCAGGATGAAAATGAGAATATGAATATGAGAGAGAGACGAGTGTGTGTGAACCAGCATAATGCTGTAAGTGAGTGTTGGCCTGCGGTTGGGAAAAATATCAGAGACGTATTTGCCCAAATGGAACGCTCACACTCCACTACGTGGAGACGCCGCAGCTATAAATGGAAGATCAGGTCTGTAAGGCAGAGAAACCATGAGAGAACGAGAGAGGGAGTCCCTCCACAGCGGCAGCAGATCACCCACACAAAATCTGCACACTGACCAAGGGAAAAAAACAGAATGGAAAAATGAAATCGTGCACAATATCTAATAGTAAATGCACACATTAAGCGAGGTGCATGTACTGAAATTTATCAGACATGGATGTTGCAAATCTGTGGAAATTTCTGTGAGCCTAGTTTCCCTGTGGGCCTGCATAAAAGTTGCAGAGTAATGCTTCCTCATTCAACAAATGTGGATAAGTAATACTAGGCATATAAAGAGACATAAGGCTTATTCATGTGCAGTTTTGTCTTTTTAAATAGCCGTTTCAAGTGCTCTTTGATATATGTGATATATTTAGTTCCTTCTGTGAGCTGGGTGCTAAAACAATGTAGAAAGCATGTACATGTCATTCTCGATTCTTTTTCAAATGCACATGCAATGCCAAAGCAAAAATGATGACTTTGTATTACATCTTTAAAGATTACATTTTTATTTAAAACTAGACATCATTTAATGAAAACAGACATCTTCCTATTTTCATAACCTGAGAGAGTTTCACAGCCCATGATTGACAGCAAAGAATAAAGAGTGTCTCAAGCTATAATTATGTCAATGACACAGCAGACAACTGGTTACTCACTGTGAACTGCAAAAAAATATTTTACATAGTATTTTTGTATTGTTTTCTATTACAAATATCAACAAAATCAAATCATACATTTACTTGAAGGAAAATGACTGAAGGTATTAAGTATGCTTTCTGAAAAACATATGAAAATGAGTTTGTTTAAAACAAGAAAAAAAGATTTGGGGTAAAAGAAATAAACTTTTTTTTTGTGCACTGCAAAAAAATGATTTTACTAGTATTTTTTCTTGTTTTCTATTACAAATATCTAAACATTCTTAAATCAAGATACATTCACGTGAATGAAAATGACTGAAGAAATTCAATATATTTGAAGAAAAATGTATCAAAATTAAGCGAGTTAATGCTTAAAAAAATCTATTAGTGGTTTAAGAAAAATAATCATGTTTTCTCTTGAATTTTTTTTCTTACTGTACCGACAGACATTTTTCTTCTTTTAAGCACTTTACATTTTTTCATGTAATTTTGGTAGATTTTTTTTTTTTTTTTTAAGGAAAAAAGAGTTAATATCTAGTAGACCAAACAGGCATTTTACTTCTTATGAAATGTCTTAATCTTAATTTCAGACTGTTTATATATATTTGTGTAATTAAAAATAAGTCAAAAATAGTTTTGTTCATACAGCTAAAAATACCAACTAAAAATGCTTTTAAAATCAGCTTATGCCTCCCTAAGTTCACTTGTAGTTGTAGTATGTGCTTCGATCGTCTTCTGCTGCAGTGTGACAGTAACCTCAGTGACATCTATACACATTCCCTCTCTCTCCTTCCCCCTATTTCTGTCCCTCTCTGTTACTCTTTCACCATCTTCTCTCTCAGAGCATTTGGTATGACATATGAGATCAGGCCACTTTTACCCGACATACACACACGCACACACACAAAAACACTGTGATGGTCTGCCAGAGGTTATAACTCACCTCCGTGTTGTTCGGCCATCCCACGTCCTCCCAGCCAAACCCCCAGCAGTGGTGGTCGGGCCATCCGGACCCCGGAGGAGGGGGCTGAGGTCCATGGAGAGGCCTCCCATAGCAGGCATGACTGAAGCATCTGCAGGGTCACGTTACAGCCAGGAACTCTCGGCCCCCTGCATAGCCCTGTCATTTTTCCAACTCTGAGGCCCACGGTGATGACATCGTCCCTAAGCGCCACACACAAAAGGGTCACAGGTCCGTAAGGTGAGAGGACGCTAGTAAAGGAATATTGCAAATGAAAGAGAAAGTTTTTCATAGAGAGAGTGTTTCTTTTGTGTGTCAGAGCAAGTGACAGCAGGTGCAAATAACACACACACACACTCACTCGCTCACTTGCATTGTAAACAATTTCATTTTGTCGGGTTGCGTTGCTTGCAGGACAAACATCTTCACAGTGCTGCATTTAGATTGCATTTAAGTTGTTTTAAACGTAGAAACCGAAGCAAGAAACAATGAGAAGTTGATATGTAGAAGATGTTTTTGAACGAAGGCTCTTCTTATTAAAAAATACAGTAAAAATAGAAATATTGTGACATATTATTACCATTTAAAATAACTGTTTTCTATTTGAATTAAAATGTATTTTATTCCTGTGATGCAAAGCTGAATTTTCAGCATCATTATCCAGTCTTCAGTGTAACACGATCCTTCAGAAATCACTCTAATTTGCTGCTCATTTATTATATAATAAATGCAAATAAATTTGAGGCAGCCACAATAAAACGTAGTGAAAACATTTTGTTCAGTTTTGTTTAGGCTTTGAAAACAAAAAAGTTTTCAAAAATGCTTATCAGGCTCTGTTCTCGGAAACCAATTCTAAATTCTAATAATATATTGCAACATAGCCATACAATGCTGCATATGATGCATGATAGCAAAATAAACAGGCTTATCAGCTTTAAAAAATGCTTACCATATCTTTGTTATTGATGTCAAAGGTTGTGCATCTAATCAAACTCATTGTTTGTGCCCAATGTCAGTTTGGTAGAAGCTAGTCAAATTAGTCAGATATGATCCTGGACAGGCTGTGTGACCTGCCATCATCCTCAAAGAAAATGAGCAAAACTACACAAGGTAGACGGAAATAAGCCAAAAACTATATTAAATATGGATTCAGTTGTAGCAAGAATAAAAATGTAATGGCCACAATGTGTTTTGTGCTGCAAATCATTTCCATAAAACCATCAAAACTCAAAGAAACATTAGTAAAACCAAAAACTCTTTAGACAAGCCTGTGTATGTTGAGTTTTTCCAAAAAAAAAAAAAAAAAAACTCTTGCAAAATTCTACTTTTGCATAATAAAAAAATTGTGGGTCCCCACTTGACTTCCAATATAAAATCTGGATTCTGAAACAAAACTATTTACTAATTGGGAAGCACTGCTGTAAGATGCATGTTGGCAATGACCAGAAAAAACTATATTATATTATATTATATTATATTATATTCCATGGTCTGTCTGAATACTCGATTCTGATTGGCTGGCTGGTATGCAGTAAAACCGTTTAATGCACTGATAGTTCCAAGTCAGTTTAATTACCGTTCCATGCGCTGCTTTAATTGATGCACACTAACCAACCCGCGTCACTCGCTCGCACACACACACACGGAGAGAGAGAGAGAGAGAGAGAGAGGTCGGAGATCGTAGATTGCGCTGCACACACACATAAACTTGTTGTCAACGCTTCTCCACGATTTTTAATAATAAAATAAAAGATAGATACTAGATTACTACATACTATTCTCCAGCAACGAGGTGATAAACGCAGCAAGCAGGTAGGCTACACACAACTGTCATCTCTCTCGATCGATCGATAATTAATTGAAATACATGCTATAATTCATTCAAATAAATGTGGTTTTACCGCACTATTTCATCTCTGTGTCTGATCTGAAGCAGGCAGAATGCTAGACCTAATAAACATTTTTACCCATTCGGTCAAATATTGTGTTGCAAAGAGCAATACAAGTACCTCCGCTTCGCGTCAGGCGGTTCTTTGCCTTGTGCATTAAAATCCTTTAATGCACGGCTAGCTGTTGATTATCCCTTACATTGTATATTATATTGTATTATATTATATTGAGTTTGCAAAAGAGTTTTTACAAAAATATGAAAATACAGATTTGCTAAGTATTAAAAAAAAAAGTGGGGGTTAAAAAAATCTTGCTGGGAAATATATGATAAACTGAGAGAGAAAAAAAAAGCCAAAAAAACTCACAACAATGTGAACATGTGACAATAAAAATGTTTCATCTTAAGGTGAAAATGTTACATCATTTTCACAACATAAAACCCATAAGTGTGTTTGCTGGGAAGTGTGTGATAAAGAGTGAGACAGGAACAGTCAGTAAAAGAGTGCCAGTGAAGTGTTGAGGTCAGGTCGGTATATGGGTCACATACTTTGAGTTGATTTATTACACTGTTGCAGTTCTGCTTTGATTCTCTTCATGCAAAGGTGAAGCAAACATCTGTACAGTGGCCACCTTCCTCTCTCTAGTGTGTGCGTGTGTGTTTATACAGATATAGTTTAAGGACAAATTGTCTCTAGAAGTTACTTTTGTAAGTGCATCCATCCATTTTGATCTATTTTTAATGTGCTACATGATTACAGCAACAAAGCAAAGGCTAATGAGATCTGTGTGTGTTCAGCCTCTCTGTGTGTCTCCACTTGGAAGAAATCAGATACTCTGCGCACTCGGCGCAGCTGATCGCATACCGGCCCGTTTCAAAGTGTCCAGATACAACCTGAACCCTGGCCGACTACCAAAAACGCTTTATAACCTTTATAAACATACATGCACACACACAGACACAGATTAAGTCCTGTCAGTCAGGCCTCCAGGCACTGGGGCACAAATGTTTGTAGTTGCGGTATGACTCCAGAGACATGCAAACAATGCGTCTGACCGGCCGATCGTTCTCGTTGTTTCTAACGCACACACACTGGTCCGTTTCAGTTGAGACATTTGATATTTCGAGATGTGGTGTCTATGGTTTAACAGACATAACTTCAAAATTAGAATTCTGTCATCACATTGTTATGCACATGTGTGTTGTTGTAGTGACAAAATCAGGAGTACCAGAACATCCAGGATGCAGTATCTTAAATATTAAACTTCCGAAAGTGGGTTTTTCGCAGAGATGCCATAGAACCATTCTTGGTTCCTCAAAGAAGCTTTCAGTGAACTGCTCTTAAAAGAACCTTTTTTTTTCTTAGCGTGAAGAACATTTTAAAAATCCAAAGAACCATTTTCCACGATAAAGAATCTTTTGTGGAACGGAAAAGTTCACCCAAAAATGAACATTTGCAACATTTACCCTCAGGCCATCCAAGGTGAGTTTGTTTCTTCATCAGAACAGATTTGGAGAAATCTGGCATTACATTACTTACCAATGGATCCTCTGCAGTGAATGGGTGCCGTCAGAATGAGTCCAAACAGCACCACTCCAGTCCATCAATTAACATCTTGTGAAGGGAAAAGCTGCATATTTTCCCTTCACAAGGATGTTATTTGATGGAGTGGAGTCATGTGGATTAGCTGTGGATTATTGGGATGTTTCTTCAGCTGTTTGGACTCTCATTTTGACGGCACCCATTCACTGCAGAGGATCTATTGGTGAGCAAGTGATTTCTACAAATCTTTTCTAATGAAGAAACAAACTCATCTACATCTTAGAAGGCCTGAGTGGGAATAAACTTTCAGCAAGTTTTCATTTTTGGGTGAATTATTCCTTTAAAAGAACCATTTTTGTTTTCTTAGAACCTTTTTTGAAATAGAAAGATTCTAAGGATGTTAAAGGTTCTTCATGCCAATAAAGAACATTTAGATTCAAGAGTGTAACCATCCCTGCAAGACAAAAAAAGTACCTTTAAGTTATTCAAGTCTTCTTAAGTCATTCAATAATTTTGTGACAGAAATAGCCCGATCACAGCATGATTCACTGAAGATCTTGCCTTCCACCCAGCTTTAAAATCCACATGTTCAAACCTGATGTGATTCAAGCAATATGAGGGTGAGTACATGATGACAAAAAGTTCATTTTGGGGTGAATAATCCCTTCAGGCAATTTAAGATTGCGTTCCTGCACGTCTTGCTCACTGTCGAATATCAACAAACTCATTTATTCATGAAAACATGTAGCAAATAGTATTGTAAAGTCCATTTGGGGCCAAAAGTAAACTCAGGAGAACATAGACCTGAACTTGTAGATTTAAAACCTTTAAATACATTTTTTATTATTCAAAAATAGAGAGATTGCATAGACTTCTGTTGTTTTTATATACAGCTAGTTATAAAAACTATAACCAAGCCCTATCCACACCCTACCAGTTATTTTAGTATCATTGAGATACTATTATAGTTGCTATTAATATTTTGAAAGTTTTTATTTTTATATTTTCCATTTTAGCTAAAGTTTCAATAATTTTGTCAATTTTGTTGTGTTGTGCTGTTTAACTGTCTGTATAGTTTTTATTATTTTTTAAACTCCATTTCAGTTTTTATTTTATTGCATCAAGTTAAACTAAATGAAAATAAAAAATGCTGAAAAGGAAAAAAGTTTGATTTTTTTATATATTTTATTTCAGTTTAATGCTTTATTTCAAGTAACGATGGACTTATATATATATATATATATATATATACACACACACACACACACATACAAGTC
>JAFVLL020030421.1:0-15301 GCA_021397915.2 Tor tambroides | reverse complement strand
ACAATTTCACCCCCCCCCCCATTTTTTTTTTAACGGATCTACACGATTCACGTGAATGACCTATTTCAAGGTGAAAACGGCGAATTTCGCCAAAAGGTGACAAGTTTGCACCCCTGACAACATTAATTTTTTGAGATGCACCTGCATTTAAAAAGCGAGTGAAGCCACAACAGGAAAAGAAATTAATAATTACAATAAAGCATAGGAAGCAAAACCACCATTTGCATTAAAATCAAGGCAGAGCTTTCCTTCAGCTGCATCTACAACAAATATCTTCATGAAATAAAAAGAAAAAAAAAAAATAGGCAACACTTTAGTTTGTGGACCAGTTGTCACTATTATTAGTTGCTTATTAGTATGCATGTTACTAGCATATTGGCTGTTTATTCATACTTATAATGCCCATATTAATGCCTTATTCTACATTTAGATCCTTAATCCCACTCCATACCTAAACTTAACCACCTTATTAAGCAATAAATTAGAAGTTTATTGATGCAAAAGTCCTAGCTAATAGTTAGTCAAGAGTGTGAATCAGTCCCCAAACTAAAATGTGACCAAAAATTAAAACGTAATCAGAATTGCACTGCCAATTCAATTATAATCAATTACTTATGTTGTTATGAACACACCTGTTTTCTGGCAGCGCCTCTGTGAAGCATCTTATCACAACAGTAGACACTGGATCTTCAGGGCTGCGAGAAGACAAAGATAAATAATCATGTTTTTGGCTATCCAAAAATGTGAATACACTACAACATTAAACTGCAATATAAATGCAAAAGTTCATTGCCCTTAATATTCATAGACTGTCTTAACCATGTCTGTTAGCCACCTGTTTGTGTTCGCCAAAATTCCTTCCAGCAGATAGATAGTATCCTGAGGAAAAGAGTTGCATTTATGAATTAGCTTTGATACAAGATATTAAGGGCGGGAGGTTCATAACTACATATGAGTTGGACAATACACCAGTAGAAATGTGTTAACCACAATAACTATTCAAGTATTGTTTCTTTTAGAGGCCAACAGGTTAATCAGCATCAATAACCACTTTTTGGAAATACTGGTTATGAACAAAAATTCACAGCTACAATTAAAAATAGTTTTTGTTTTTTTTCCTGCTCCCATTGCATTTTCAGCACTAGCCGCAAAAGGGCCTGCTGTCATTTCTGCAGAACAGAGTGTGGCCTCTAGAGACAAAATAAAAACATTAACCTTAACAGCTTCTGAAACCACACTGCCCAAAGCGCAACAGCACTGCCCTGAGAATATAGGCTCTAACTGAGCCTGTTCTTTTAATGAATTGTTCAGATTTCATTGAGACCATCCTCTCTTATAAATCACATTTTGATCAAACATAACTGAATGGACGAAGCCATGTTTTGTAGAAAACAGAAAAGGAGGTGAATGAAAAGCATTCAGATATACAGCAATTTTGATCGCAATGTTTTGACACTACACAGCAAAATATGAATCCCTCTTATTAGTGCACTTCATCACAACAAATACCAAAACAATACCATAATGTCAATTAATTCTAAATGATATAGCACCAAACTCTACTAGTTATGACTATGAAATTCAGCAAAGTATCTGCTCTCATGAAATTAGTGAGTGCATTTAGTGAAGGATTCATCCGATCCAAAACTAATTAACTACTTAGCGTTTGAATCTTGTTTAACAATTCATAAAAGAAAAGACTCAAATGAGTCATTTGTTTGTGAATCAGGATACACTGCATGCTCTGTGCCAGCTTTTGCATGCAGCTCATGAAGACAAGACAACTCAATAGAAGGATGAGCACTATTTGTAAGTTATGGAAGCATATGTGTAGCAAAATTCACTTTGCAATGTAATATGCAAAATGGCAATGCAATATGTAAAATGGCAATGTATTTCTGTATTTAAATTTACATTTTCCCATACATATGTGCAACATTTAGTGCAAAATGAAAATTCAATTATATAATTTAAGTTTGCCATTTTCTACACTAGTTTTAATATGCATATTAAAAACATATTTTAAAGCTTTATAAGTTGCAAAATGAAAATGAAAATGTATTACCCAAATTGATTAGATATGTTTAACATGTCCAAGCAAAAACTGTAGCAAAATTATCATTTAAATGCTGTTTTTCCTAAATGCATTTAGATTTAGGGGTAGGACACTTGGGATTGCATTTTCATCGCGAGACCGCGGGATAATTGTAGCAAAATGCAATGAGAGTTTCAAAATGCATTCTGAGCCAAAGGTGCAGCAAAAGGGTAGCAAAATGGTGATTTAAATGTCTTTTATTTTTCTTAAATGCATTGACACTTACATATATGACGTTTCAATTGCATTTTCATTAAATACCCCGCGATGAATATAGTTTAAGTCATTGTGGATTTGAAAATGCATTCCGAGCGGAGCACGCCCCCTAGCTGTCAATCATCACATCAAGGCGGGGCTCGGCAACAGGACGCACGATAGGTCAATATTCACCATTAACCAAACGCTTTTCACCTGCCTGAACTTCTCTCACCGTTTACACTCGGATTGATGCACATAAGCAGACAGAGAGTGCTATTCTACACTTATTTACTGCCTTACGTTATATTTTATTACTCTTTTATTTTTAATCCGTAAAATAGCGCGTTCCGTGGCACCTGAACAAGGAAGTGCAGAGAGTTCCTCAGGGGCAGAGGCTCAAATGTAAAAAAAAAAAAAAAAAAAAAAAAAAGTTGCAATGTGAGGAAAATTCCAGTTTATTTTTACATAGGCTATCTGTCAATCTGAGGAGTTGCTATGGGTTGCGTGCGGTTTGCTCGACTGACTGATATTCCACAGTCTGTTCAGAAACCATATGCTCTCAAGCTATAGCCTAAAAGCATATAGTTCTTTCAGTGAGTGGGTTGACGGAAGGAAAAAAAATAAACCAAACAATATTTTAAACTTTTTTTCCATCAATAATCAAAGCTAGTGTGTCGATTTAATTAAAAGTCCATGTATTATATATTTTAGAATATTACATAATTCATCGTTTGTCATGTATAATACACCAACCAATCATGATCTGGCTCAAGTTCAAATTTCATTGGACAATAATGTGAAGTGGAGCGGTCATTTTCCGTTCTTATTCATAAATCGGTAGAAAATGACATGGGACAGACGAGCTTATTTGTGGAGCGATCTGGATCTGCGGTTTGTCTCATTTTATAAATCAAATTACATCGCTGAGAAAATAGATGCTGAATGACTACAAAAGCACTGCACAAAAAAAAGGTAATCAGTAGACTATTGAATTCACTTATGTATGATATCCTACACAGTTTCATGAAACTCTCATAGCTAATGAAGCCCAAGTGCCACCTACAGGCCTATTATGTGAAGTGTAGGCTGCCTAAATGGTGACGTGAAAGGACTTTATTAAATTATCATTTTTGATAATTATGCAGCATTATGAAAGTGTCTTATGCTCATCAAGCCTGCATTTATTTGATCAAAAATACAGAAAAATAATATTGTGAAATATTACAATTTAAAAGAACGTTTTCTATTTTAATATACTTTAAAATATAATTTATTTCTGTGATTCAAAGCTGAATTTTCAGCATCATTACTCCAGTCTTCAGTGCATGATCCTTCAGAAATCATTCTAATATGCTGATTTATTATCAGTGTTGGAAACAGTTGTGCTGCTTAATGTTTTGTTTTTATTTTAATTTTATTTATTTATTTTGGAACCGTGATACTTTTTTGGGGTTCATTGATAAATAAAAAGTTAAAAAGAACAGCATTTATTAATGTTTTCTAACAATATTGATCTTTACTATCACTGTTTCTATTAATTTAAAAAATCCTTGCTGAATAAAATCTAATTTCTTAAAAAAAAAAAAAAAAAAATACTGACCGCAAGCTTTTGAACGGTAGTGTATATTGTTACGAAAGTTATATTTTTTAAAAAATGTTATTTAACATTTTATTCATCAAAGAATCCTGAAATAAGCATTGCATAAAATATATTTTAAAGTATATTAAAATTGATCAAATAAATGCAGGCTTGATGACCATAAGTGACTTATTGCAAAAATATAAAATATTAATATATCCAAACTTTTGACCTATAATTTTTTTTTTTCCTCACATCGCAACTTTTTTTTTTTTTTTTTACATTTGAGCCCCTGCCCCTGAGGAACACTCTGCACTTCCTTGTTCAGGTGCCACGGAACACGCGCTATTTTACGGATTAAAAATAAAAGAGTAATAAAATATAACGTAAGGCAGTAAATAAGTGTAGAATAGCACTCTCTGTCTGCTTATGTGCATCAATCCGAGTGTAAACGGTGAGAGAAGTTCAGGCAGGTGAAAAGCGTTTGGTTAATGGTGAATATTGACCTATCGTGCGTCCTGCTGCCGAGCCCCGCCTTGATGTGATGATTGACCGCTAGGGGGCGTGCTCTGCTCGGAATGCATTTTCAAATCCACAATGACTTAAACTATATTCATCGCGGGGTATTTAATGAAAATGCAATTGAAACGGCATATATGTAAGTGTCAATGCATTTAAGAAAAATAAAAGACATTTAAATCATTTTGCTACCCTTTTGCTGCACCTTTGGCTCAGAATGCATTTTGAAACTCACACTGCATTTTGCTACAATTATCCCGCAGTCTCGCGATGAAAATGCAATCCCAAGTGTCCTACCCCTAAATCTAAATGCATTTAGGAAAAGCAGCATTTAAATGATAATTTTGCTACAGTTTTTGCTTGGACATGTTAAACATATCTAATCAATTTGGGTAATACATTTTCATTTTGCAACTTATAAAGCTTTAAAATATGTTTTTAATATGCATATTAAAACTAGTGTAGAAAATGGCAAACTTAAATTATATAATTGAATTTTCATTTTCATTTTGCACTAAATGTTGCACATATGTATGGGAAAATGTAAATTTAAATACAGAAATACATTGCCATTTTACATATTGCATTGCCATTTTGCATATTACATTGCAAATTGAATTTTGCTACACATATGCTTCCATAGTAAGTCACTTTAGATAAAAGCATCTGCTTAATGAATAAATGTGAATGTATTCATCACACACAATTTAGACTCACATTCACAACTCTGGTAAATATGATTTCTTATGGAACCAAGGATGTAACCGTTAACGTATTTTCGGTTCAGCATGCATGTGTAACCAGTGTTGTTTTTACCACTGCACATGCAGAATTTTTATGTGGAACCTAATTTTAAACTCAGACACAGGATGACTAATCTAACTCATAAGCATACAGTTTAAAGCAGCTTGCCCTCCTGTTAGATTAAGCAAACAAATTAAAATATACCATCGTTTTTCTACATTAATTTGCAGATTAATGTGCAAACATATTTATGATTACAAATTGTAATGTTAGGTGTGATTACAGAAAACTGAGTGATGGCATAAAGGCATTTACAATAACACAATAGGTAAACCAAGTTGTGTCCAGTAAACCACTGTTTAATAAAAAAATAAAATAAAAATTATGTTTTGCTTTTTCCCACCTGCTGTACTGAAAATATACCGAACATACCATTCATTTTCTTGTACCATAACACTCCCTACACTGAGATTGAGCAAAGAAACACTGGTATAACAGTGATAGAAACAATACTCAAATGTTTACGGATTCATCATTTTAACCAGTATATCACCCAACCCCTACAAGACACGACAAAGAAATTGTAAGGCCAAACAACATAACATTAGAAACAAATATTACATGTCTGCATTATATTATGCATAATACCATACTGTCAATATACATTGTTTTATTTACCATACTGATTCCCTTCTGGATCAACCAAGACTCAGAAGAAACTTCAAGTGAGTAGAAAACCTCCATAGAAGGCAGTGACTGAATCACAAGCTTCCTAGCATGACCCTTAACACAGACAAAGAAAATGTAAGGATTAAAACTATAAAACTATATTTTCAGTGATCATGCCATCACTGTGATATATAAAGATTTATACAATTGCAATACAAATTATTCAACCCCCAGAGAACATAATAATTTACAAATGTAAGTTTTTTTTTTTTTTTAATTATTAATTTTTATTCCATCTATAACAGTTTAGTGGCATATTAAAGGTGATTATGTTGATATATAATGCAACTAATATATAATGTACAGGACTTTTTTGTAATACATCTAGGCCTATATCATAATCATTCAACCCTTATTCAACAATGCTGTTTTTAAAGAGGTCATATGATGCTATTTTAAAGATCATTATTTTGTGTATTTGGTGTAACATAATATGTTGACATGCTTTAATGTTCAAAAAACACGTTATTTTTCAAATACTGAACATTACTGTCTTTTGGGCAGGTATGAATACAGCAATCGCACTCGGGTGCACACCAAACAACTGTACCAAGACCCAAACGCATCGTTTTCTACAAAGCCCCTTCTTCCGACAAGTGCAGTCTGCTCTGATTGGCCAACTGACCCAGTGCATTGCGACTGGCCAAACACCACAAGCACGCGTCGGAAATGTAACGCCCCTTACCATGATCGCGAGCTTCAGCTTTCAAGTTAGTTTTATCAGTTCAAGCCCGAAAGGGAAACAGAGTCGCATGACAGACACAATGATAATGCTCGTATGTATTTGCAGTACACAAGCCGTGGTTAAGATGATTTCTGATGGGCTGTACACTCCGCTGTGATGTGACCCTGTTCCCCTCACACACACACACACTCACACGTTACGAGCAAAACTCCGCATTTGAACAGTCAATAGCAAATACTTGAACTAATAACAAAACATACTTACAGTCGCTGATTCTGAAGCGCCAGATTGTCATAGCAAAGTCGGAATTGACCTTTTTTTTTTAAAAAAAATAGCCTTCGTGCATAGCCAGCCTTGTACTCTCCTAGGTTCACGAAACTGTCGTGTCGTCCGTAAAATTTGTTGCACAAATTCGAACATTTGGGTTGTGCTGTTGTGTTGTAAACAAATCTTAACCAATGATTCCTGATTGCATCTACTTTCGGAAGGCCAAATAAAGTGCTTTTGCTTTCGCATAGAAACACACAGCGTCTTCCTGACGTGGCTGCATCAACACTACTGCGGTTACTGAAACCATGCCTTCTTTCTTTGCGTGAACCTTTGGGCGGCATTACGCAAATATTTCCAAATCGTGATGTAGACATGAAGGGGCGTGTTTGAATGAGCCATTTTAGGGGGGCATGGACGAGCCTCAACTTTTATAAAGAATATCTCTTTGGGTTTGAGACTTTAGCCTTTGCAACTTTAAGGATCTCATCTATTCACGAACAGCTTGTAACACTCCAAAGAGAAAAGAAAACTTGAAATCGCATCATATGACCCCTTTAACTCACCTGTTTGTATGAAAGGCAACAAAATTGTGTTAAATCATAAGTCTTTAGAAAGTGTAACAAAACTTAACTAGCTTGAGCTGTTACACATACATAATTTTATCCAATGAATGTGCTAAAGTTGGGTGCAAACATGGCCAAGTCAAGTGAGTTCTCAAAAAAAGCTATAGAGAATAAATTGTTGGTTACACTTAATTTTAAGGTGTCTGTGTTGCAGTGTAATTATACATTTAATTACTGAGTAATATTAATTAACTACATGTACTTACTATATGGTTAGGGTTAAGAGTAGGGTTTGGTTTAAGGTTACTTGTTACAGTATCTCACAGAAGTGAGTATATCCCTCACATTTTTATAAATATTTTATTATATCTTTTCATGTGACAACACTGAAGAAATGACACTTTGCTACAAGTAGTGTACACCTTGTATAACAGTGTAAATATGCTGTCCCCTCAAAATAACAACACACAGCCATTAATGTCTAAACCACTGGCCACAAAAGTAAGTATACCCCCAAGTGAAAATGTCCAAATTGGGCCCAATTAGCCATTTTCTCTCCCTGGTGTCATGTGACTTGTTAGTGTTACAAGGTCTCAGGTGTGAATGGGGAGCAGGTGTGTTAAATTTGGTGTTATCGCTCTCACTCTCTCATACTGGTCACTGGAAGTTCAACATGGCACCTCATGGCAAAGAACTCTCTGAGAATCTGAAAAAAAGAATTGTTGCTCTACATAAAGATGGCGTAGGCTATAAGAAGATTGCCAAGACCCTGAAACTGAGCTGCAGCACGGTGGCCAAGACCATACAGCGGTTTAACAGGACAGGTTCCACTCAGAACAGGCCTCGCCATGGTCGACCAAAGAAGTTGAGTGCACGTGCTCAGCGTCATATCCAGAGGTTGTGTTTGGGAAATAGACGTATGAGTGCTGCCAGCATTGCTGCAGAGGTTGAAGGGGTGGGGGGTCAGAGTGTCAGTGCTCAGACCATACGCCGCACACTGCATCAAATTGGTCTGCATGGCCGTCGTCCCAGAAGGAAGCCTCTTCTAAAGATTATGCACAAGAAAGCCCGCAAACAGTTTGCTGAAGACAAGCAGATTAAGGACATGGATTACTGTAACCATGTCCTGTGGTCTGATGAGACCAAGATAAACTTATTTGGTTCAGTTGGTGTCAAGCATGTGTGGCGGCAACCACGTGAGGAGTACAAAGACAAGTGTGTCTTGCCTACAGTCAAGCATGGTGGTGGGAGTGTCATGGTCTATGGCTGCATGAGTGCTGCCGGCACTGGAGAGCTACAGTTCATTGAGGGAACCATGAATGCCAACGTGTACTGTAACATACTGAAGCAGAGACTGGGCCGCAGGGCAGTATTCCAACATGATAACAACCCCAAACACACCTCCAAGATGACCACTGCCTTGCTAAAGAAGCTGAGGGTAAAGGTCAAGCATGGCCAAGCATGTCTCCAGACCTAAACCCTATTGAGCATCTGTGCGGCATCCTCAAACGGAAGGTGGAGGAGCGCAAGGTCGCTAACCTCCACCAGCTCTGTGATGTCGTCATGGAGGAGTGGAAGAGGACTCCAGTGGCAACCTGTGAAGGTCTGGTGAACTCCATGCCCAAGAGGGTTAAGGCAATGCTGGAAAATAATGGTGGCCACACAAAATATTGACACTTTGGGCCCAATTTGGACATTTTCACTTAGGGGTGTATTCACTTTTGTGGCAAGCGGTTTAGACATTAATAGCTGTGTGTTGAGTTATTTTGAGGGGACAGCAAATTTACACTGTTATACAAGCTGTACACTCACTACTTTACATTGTAGCAAAGTGTCATTTCTTCAGTGTTGTCACATGAAAAGATATAATAAAATATTTACAAAAATGTGAGGGGTGTACTCACTTCTGTGAGATACTGTATATGCATAATTAAGTGTTATTATAATAGTAAGTACATGTACCAAAAAAAAGTACACGTAACGTGTAACAAGGGCACTTTAAAATAAAGTGTTACCAAATTGTTTTATTAAATTAGACCGAGCCCTGTTACAGTGAAATATTACAATGATGGGGGCGCTTGAAGTGTGCTTGCTTTTTACTGTACAGTGCTACCCCACATTTTACACATTAAACATCTGTGCATTATGCCACAAAATAAAAATGATAAAAGTGGAACACACTGCATGCAGCATTAAGTGTTTCCTAAAAAAAAAAAAAAAAAAAAAAAAAAAAAAACACACCATGGAATTACTGTATGCTTCCTTCAGTAGTGGCCACATTCAATTGGTCACAGAAATACTTTATCTGACCTTTTTGTTGACACATCTATTCCCGAACCAGAGCCTTGATTATAACATGCCAAAAATTGTCCATACAATAAGAAAAGATTTATTTTCATCAATTCTTGCCTTCATTCCATTAAAAATGAGCATGTTGCATTCATTCCTATAGTTTAACTAAAATGAATTAAATACAATGTGGCTACAATTTAAAGTGATAGTTCACCCCAAAAAAAGAAAATTCTGTCATCATTTATTCACCCTCAAATTGTTCCAGACCTGTGGGAGTTCTTTTTTTTTCTGCTGAAGGCAAAAGATAATTTTGAACAATGCATCCAACCAAACATTTGTTGGTCCCTACTGACTTCCATAGTACACTGAAAAAAAAAAAAAAAAAAATTTTTTTTTTTTTTTTTTTTTTTTTTTTTTTAAGGAAAATGGTTGCAAACAATTTATTTTAGCTACATTAAAAAAAATAAATAAATTAAAAAAAAAAAGTCAAGTAAATTTCTTTATAAAAATGTAGCTAAAATAAACTGATTGCAAACACTTACCTTAAATTTTTTTTTAGTAAATTCAGTGAATCATTTTTTTCAGTGTATGGGGAAAAATACTTTGGAAGTCAATGAGGACCAGAAACTGTTTGGTTACCCACATTTTTCAAAATTTCTTCTGTGTTGTATATTAATACTGAAGCCATTAAAATTATGAAAACAAATATGGAATTATGTAGTCAACAAAAAATTGTTAAATAACCCCGAATATGATTTGTTTTTAATTCTTCAAATTAGCTACCTTTTGCTTTGATGACAGTGTAAGGACCGCACAATTGGTCCAAGGAAGGCATCCAATGGTGGCTGAAGTCTTCCTGCATGTTCGGTCTTTTCAAGTTCTTTAATTTAAGCTAAACTCTAATCTGACTCCATTTTATTATGACCTCGAATTTAGGTTAGAATGACAATTATTGTTGATAATTTATAAGTTAATTTATCTAAACATCTGATTATTCTGTTTAGCTCTTTAATTGCATTGAATCTTATTAATCTTACTCCTATAACACTGAGTCTCGTACCGGCTGGTATACGGATCTCATACTCACAAACTCGTCAGTCTTGGTCATTAGATGCGATTGACTAATATTCTGGATGGCCCGTGCCATACTTTGCTCATTCTAGAATACTTTTATTTAGGTAAAACTATATCTAACCAGAGGTCATGACCATTACTATAGAACCAAGTTGACCAACTTCCTCTAATGCAGTGGTTCTCAGACTTTTTCGGTCACGCCCCCCCTTTACACCTATAAAAAAATCTGGCGTGTAAAAAAATCTTTTTGTGGGTTTCATGCTATCCGCTAAGGCATAGGACACACAGACAGAGGCCTTTCCTCCTCACCAACGAAATTAATACAGTGTCTACACCCGACGGGAGCGGAAAAATAATAAGTGATGCTGTCTACACACTGGATATGGCGCGACACGACACAACAAATCCCCGACATTAAACTGATGCCTTGTTCTATTTATGATGTACTGACACAAAGTTAAAATGATTTGCAACGGTCGCTTTGTCGCGTCCAGTGTAGAGCTGTTGCGGTGCGAGCTACGCGACGCGATTAGCGAGTAAAGCCGAGAGCAAGAATGCATATGCCTCGTCATATTTTCTGCATTTATCTTTTGAATGAAAAGCACCTGCCTGAGTCTATGCGACTTCGTCTATGGCTTTTCTCTTCCCTTTCACAAACCGATCCATCTCCCATTCTAAGTTACGTCCTTTGGCTGTTTACTGTTTTATTTCTTTTCTTTTTCTGGTGATGGCCCGCGCCCCCCCTGGCGGGCGCGCCCCACACTTTGAGAACCACTGCTCTAATGTAACTTTATATATGCCGTGATTTCTCACATACATTTAGTTAGAATAATATTACAATAATCAGAGTTTGAGGCTGACCCAATTTAGGTTGGTCAACAACACACTGTTGTTCTAAACGGAAAAACCCAATAGCCTCTACAGTCTAAGTATAAATAAATAGTGCCAATGTATTAGCCGGAGCTCTAAAACATCATTTTAGTCCGTTATTAACCTCAACTTATAGTTGCGGTGTTATAGACTTAACATAATTAATAAGAGTCAATAATCTCAGAGCATGTCAGAATAAATTCAAATGTAACAATTTATCAGTCAGGTAAATATATATTATGCCAATTGCATAGCCAATTCAAAAATATCAAATCAAATGAATATAAAACATCAAATTCTCAAAGATAAATCTAAGAGTAAAAGATGCATACCTGAGTTTAGAAAAATACATAGTATGGAGTGCCACGCACCACACTATGGGCTTCTGGCTACAGAATCGCCCTGATCTTTCAGCTTTCATTTAAATACCTCTGACTCAGTCACACAACCTCCAAAATGGAGACAGGAACTAACAATTGGAATTTGCATTGATCAAGTGACACACCCTCTACAGTAATCAACTCATCTCTAAACTCTTAGGATTTGTATTACCTTTTTTTTCTAATTTTGATAGCTATCTGTCCTATTGTTAAGAGAATGAGAACTTTTTACCAGACACACAGAGACCTTTCAAATGACATCAAACATGAACAGTTGCATCGTTATAAACTCTGATTAAGAAAAGTGGTTTTGGTGATCTCTGTAGTGTCCAGTGTTTAGATGGAAATGAGGTGAGAGAGGGGGAGTGTGAGTAAAGGAAGTGGATGTGGAGAATCATACATAAAGTGTGAAACTTTTGTCTCTCTCAGTTGGGTGGGTTGTCTTGAATGAGGATGTTAGGCTTGTGAGTACGGATCTTGATTCCTGTAAGAGTTCTTTGTCTTTTCAGGGTGTATTCACACCTGTCTTGTTTGGTTCAATTGAATCAAACTCGAGTTTGTTTCCCCCCCTTGGTGCAGATCTTTTGGGCAGGTGTGAATACAGCAATCAGCTTTACAGTTTATCAAAGTGTCTGAGTGTATCTTAGATGATCAACGTTTCTGAGGTGTTTAATCAAAGTGTCTGAGATTCTGTAAATCTTACAACAGCTTTGCACACTCTTGGCATTCTCTAAGTCAGCCTCATGCGGTAGTAACCTGGAATGGTTTTCCGACAATCTTGAAGGAGTTCCCAGAAGTGGAAACTCTCTCAACTGGATTTAGATCAGGTGATTGGAGAGGCCAGGTCATCTGACTCCATCACTCTCCTTCTTGGACAAACAGCTCTTACATAACCTAGAAGGGTGTTAAGGGTCATTGTCCTGTTGGAAAACAAATGATGGCTCTACTAAGTGCAAACCAGATGGAATGGCATGTCACTGCAAAATGCTGTGATAGCCATGTGGTTAACTGTGCCCTCAATTTTAAAGTCACCAACAGTGTCATCAGCAAAGTACACCTCCCCCACACCATCACACCTCCTCCATGTGTCACAGTGGGAACCACACATTCAAAAGCCACCCTTTCAAAGACAAGGTGGTTAAAACTAAAAATCTCACATTTGCACTCATCAGACCAAAGGACGATTTTCCACATCGAATATCCATTCCTTGTGTTTTTTTGGCCCAAGCAAGTCCAGTTTTTCCCCTGCCATTATATTAGGGGGGCACCCCGCCCCCCCTTGAAGGTCAAGTTAATTTTATTTAATTTTATTTTCTCTACAGCGCCAGATCACAACAGAGGTCATTTAAAGTTACCTTTCCTATAAAACAGATCTATATTTTGTTCTTTTATTAAACAAACTAAATAGCCTTATGTTATTTATCTTATTTACACGACGGCATGTCATTTCTGTCTCAACATTACATGGTCGCGCTTCTCTGTATCACGCACAGCAGAGTTCCACCCCGATGCGCACACAGTGAGAGACCTTGAGACAGGTGAAAAGTGTTTGGTTAATGGTGAATATTGACCTATCGTGCGTCCTGTTGCAGAGACCCGCCTTGATGTAATGATTGACGGGTCAGGGGCGTGATCGCCTTGGAATGCATTTTCAAATCCACATTGACTTAAACTACATTATCGTATTTAATGAAAATGCAATTTAAACATCTTAAGTGTAAGTCTCAATGCATTTAAGAAAAATAAAAGACATTTAAATCACCATTTTGCTACCTATTTGCAGCACCTTTGGCTCGGAATGCATTCTGAAATTCTCACTGCATTTTGCTACAATTATCACACGGTGTTATGATGAAAATGCAATCCCAATGTCCTACCTGTAAGTGTAAAAGCATTTAGGAAAAACAGCATTTAAATGATAATTTTGCAACAGTTCTTGATTGGACATGCTAAACATATCTAATCAATTTGGGTAATATATTTTCATTTTAATTTTGCAACTTATAAAGCGTTAAAATATGTTTTTGATTTGCATATTAAAACTAGTGTAGGAAATGACAAAGGTAAATTATATAATTGAATTTTCATTTTCATTTTGCACTAAACATTGCAGTGTTTCCCACAGGATTTTGTGAGACTTGTGGCGGCAGGTGACGTCACATTAATTTGCATATTTATGACATCATTGTGTCATGTTTGCGTTCAGACAAGTTTTGGCACTTCAGATCTGTTCTACTCTATGAAATGTCACATACTGTAATACAACTGAATGCCCAATAAAGCTGTTCACATTATATGTATATGTTCTGTTGTCATACATAAAACAAGTATAAATAGTAATCACGCCCCATTAATACTAAATGTTAACTTACACTAAAAAGCGACTATATACAGTGGTTTTGCCTATATTACTGTTTTGTCTCATTAAGCGCACTGCCTGCGTCTGAGTAAACTATGCGCATATTAACAGACAAATTATGTTCAAACAGTCAGTAAGCGACAGGTGCTTGGAAACGCTGTTTTGTAAATGATTTATTGACGATTTTGCTGCGTTACGGCCAACTGAATGCATTATCATTTTTCATATTGCATTTCAAAATTAATTATGCTACCCATATGCTTCCATACTGCAGCAGAGATAGCTCTTGGTCTTCCTTTCCTGGGATGGTCCTCATGAGAGCCAGTTTCATCATAGCATTTGATGGTTTTGGTGACTGAACTTGGGGATACAAAGTCCTTGAGATTTTTCAAATTGACTGACAATCACTTCTTAAAGTAATGATGGACTGTCTTTTCTCTCTACTTAACTGAGTGTTTCTTGTCATATTATGAATTTATACAGTAGTTGTAATAGCACAAATTAGGCTATTGACTCTGTACCTTTCTTCTGCACAAGACAACTAATGGTCTAAAGCACATTAGTGGTGCCTTCAAGTGCTATTGGAATTATCGTAAATACGAGTTTCCTAGTCAGAAATTGGACATATAAGGCCTCTCTAAGGCCGTTCATGTCCAATCTCCAACTAGGAAAGGAAAGGGGAAAGGGAAGTGGTGTGTGGCCAAGTATGGTGACCCATACTCGGAATTTGTCCTCTGCATTTAAAGGCATAGTTCACTTTGAAATTAAAATTTGATATCTATCAGCTTACCCCAAGGGCATCCAAGATGTAGGTGTCTTTTTTCTTCAGTAGATCCAATTTTGATATTGTTAGGTCAAACCGTTCTGGTCTGTCAGTCATATAATGGCAGGTATAGGTCACTGTAACTATAAGAGGGAAAAAGAACATGCACAGAGAAATCCAA